>CAUYQV010172387.1:0-38795 GCA_963574575.1 Galagoides demidoff | reverse complement strand
ATTTTCTTTTTTTTTTTGAGACGGAGCCTCAAGCTATCCCCCTGGGTAGAGTGCCATGGCATCACAGCTCATAGCAACCTCCAACTCCTGGGCTCAAGCAAGTCTCCTGCTTCCACCTCCCAAGTAGCTGGGACCACAGGCACCCGCCACAACACCCGGCCATTTTTTGGTTGCAGCCATCATTGTTGTTTGGCAGCCCGGGCTGGGGATTCGAACCTGCCACCTTAGGTGTATGTGGCTGGCGCCTTAGCGGATTGAGCCACAGGCGCCGAGCCTAAAACACTCATTTTCTATGGTACAGAGGAACACAATTAGGCAGAATACATTCATTAACTCAGAGGATTATACAGATTATAATTATACAGATTATACAGATAAAAGACAGTATTTGACTATAGAGACTTCAGAAAAGCAAAGTAATCACAGAGTTAGTTCTATATGACATACAGGGGAACAAAGAGTATTGCATTCATGTTGGGCATTCAGCAAGGGCTTCCTTAAGGAGATAATAAGAGTATGAAGATTAGAAGAGTATTAGAATATTTGGATTCCAAGCAGTATGAAATGCTAGACTGTGTGGCATAACCAGGACACATGAGTCCCAACTGTGAATCTAAAAACCTACATATAATGGATTGAGATAGACTGAGCTAAAATTAGCTAGCCTTAAATATTAGGCAAACCTATCTCACAGAGCTCCTTAAACATTAAAGTAAAAATTTTTTCCAATCTGTGAACAATTATATTTTTTATAATTAAATATTCAGATCTTCAAAATTTCCCAAGAAATTTTTGTTCATATATAGAAACATGATAAACATTGAGCATTTACCCCTTTATTTCTCAGTTTCATTATAATTATGAAGCTATACCGTAAATGTACACTAGTTTTAATACCTAGTGTTAGTGGCCATAGGCTGTCCTGACTTGTTTGTCACAGTGGTGTGGTGATTGTGCGCTTGTATTTTTAACTGACTGTGAATGCATTAGGGTAGATGATGGACATATCAGTGTCCTATGCCTACACTCCCTAATGTCATATACTTGGCTCCACTTATACATACATGCTACCTTTCCAGTTTCTCTAAATATGAACTGAATTACTAATAATGTTTAGTTTAAAATTGACTGTGAAAACTTGTAAATTCTTACTAAGTAATGTGTTAAGAATGTCCCCATTTTGAATTTTAAAGGCCCAAATGAAGCATACGTAGTCAGGTTGAATGAAACCAGCAAGAAATGTTTTTTATTCCTGGAAAAGCCAATAGAACATTCATTCTTCAGTCTATCTGCTTATTTTCCCTGGTCAAAACATCTTGTTTCAAATCCCACAGAGCAGCAAGGTAAAAGTGGCTAAGGGGCAACAGAATGTCACAGCAGTGAGAGAAACTAAAAATGACACAGGTTGTCCAAAAGCCACAATACGAGTATAAGAATAAATGGTTACAACTACAACAGAAATGTGAAATGCCTTTTTTTGTTTAGGAAGGCAGACAAAAATGTGCAGATTTGGGTTTTTCCTGTACAGAAAATTTGTCTAAAGGTTGTGGCCATAAATAGGTTAACTCAGCTGTACTAATCACTGGGCATCAAAGTACCTGAAGATTATATACATACCCCAAGTTCGTCTAAAAACATGATCATACGATGTTTGTTGCTTTTGATGAATGGATTGACACCTTCCATGTAGGGCTCCTAATAAAATAAAAATACAAAGTTTACCATATGTATCAGAAATAAACATTGCTATATAACAAACCACACATTGCAAAAATTCCCACAAATCTAATTATGTCCATCAGTAGCATCACATGTTCATAAGAATCATATGACAAAGATGTTTTCCATCTAATAGTTAGGTACATAGCTATACTGAGGAGCTAGGATTTTTTTTTTTTTTTTGAGAGTCTCACTTTGTCATCCCCAGTAGAGTGCCATGCCGTCACAGCTCACAGCAACCTCAAACTTGAGCTCAAGTGATTCTCTTGCCACAGCCTCCCAAGTAGCTGGGACTAGAGTAGCTGGGACTACAGGTGCCTGCCACAACACCCAGCTATTTTAGCAAGCTGGGGCTGGGTTCGAATCCACCAGCCTGGCACATGTGGCCAGCACCCTACCCAGTAAACTACAGGCGCCGCCAAGATAGGATACTTTTAATGACCCGAACAGAAATCATAATAAATAGCCTGGCAGGTACACATGGCTTATATATATATTCTTTCAACTGTAATTACTAAAAAACTACTTGCCAAGTGCCAAGACAAGAATCCAGTAGTGAATACAAAAAATTAAATTATAGTATAGTAAGAATTACAGTAGGAAAATATATTGTCATAACCTGCCTCAGGAGTCAGATAAATTAAAAAACCAAACTATACGTGCTAACTGCTCGTCACACTAAGCCTACTTAAAAATACATTATGAAACAGAAAAGCATTAATAGTAACAAACTCTTAACAATCAGTAGTAAATTTAATGAGGTAAGGACTTCAATAGGCAGTTCCAAAGCTACAGAAATAAAAGTCGAAGAGTAGTAATGGAAGACAAAATAGCATTATGCCTATCAAATTGGCAAAAATAAGTTTTGCTCCCCAAAACTGCGGGGAGCAAAAAAATCATAAAATTGCTGATAGACAATCTTATATAGCAAAAGGCTAAAACATATCTACTTCCTTAATTAGAAATTTTAATCCAAAATTTAGGAAATAATTGTATAAATATGAAAGGAAATGTAAATAAGGGTACTTGTTACAGCAGAAACAAATAAATATCCATTAGAAGATTACTTAATATCTACATGATGGCATACTAAGTATCCATTAAGAAAAATGAACTACTTATGTATTTCCAAGTATGGTAAGAAGTTTGTCCTATTTGTGGGTGACAAAACAAGTGACATGGTCTGATCCCAATCAAAATATTAAAAGTTGTTTCCTCAGGCAGTATGATTATGTTCAGTTGATTAAAAATCTCATCTGAATTTTAGTATTTACAGTGTTTATTATGAAATAATGAAGTGTTCTGGGATACATTTAAAATTATGCCCATTGATTAATTTTATATTTAAAAATGGGAGAATCTGAATATACTGGATCTTGAAAAATTAATGTTCTATAAAGACTAAAATGGTGGTTTTTAGAGTTCCATTATTAAAATGTAAAATCTAGAAGTGACAAAAACAAATACACCAACAAAAATTATCTTTATGAAATATCCATTGTTGTATTTAGCTGTATTTTATGGTTTTATCATGTCAAAGTTTCATTCATAAATTACATTCTAAAGTATTGAAATGTTATTACCTTAGCTCCAAATTCCACAAGATTTGCTAAATTCTGCACAGACTTGGCCACTAGTATCAGGGTTCTTGCAGCAATAGGAGATGGAGAATCTATTAAAAAATTGAGCATAGCTTATGACACCAACTCCAAACACACTTCCAGATAACATTTCTTTATTGTTAAAATACTAACATTCTTCAATTCAGATCTCACAGTGTATTTTGAAAAATGTTTGTATAATTGAAAAGAACTTGAGGAAAAACTGACTGTGCTTATCAGGGCTTCCAGTTTTGTGGAAAGGGCACTACAACTACAAAACTCAGCAATTCCTAACTGGCTGATAATATTTCAAGATACTATAAAGCTTAATCTTTGTTGCTAAAAAGACCATCAGCCCACACACCTTTCAGGACCATTCAAAAAGCTAGCAATTTGCAACCTGATCATTCACTGAACCCTACATTGTTTGTGGTCTACTAACTGCAAATAATCCACTTCAAAGCTCAAGCAAAGATAAAGTCTGGGACCTCAATTATTTTGAGGAGAAAAATGGAAAATTAAGATATTTTGAAGATCAGTCAGATACCCTGTAGAACACAGTGGGATGGATATAATATACCCTATTTCCCTATAGAACACAGTGTGATATAACTGAAAAGTATTTTTGGCTTTTAAATATAAACCCTGCAACTTAATTACTTAACAGTAAAATCCTATAGGTAGTCTACTTGCTTGATTTCAGATTGTGTTCATACCTTAAGTAACTAAGCTATTAATATAAAAACTGTTACCTCAAAGGTCAGAAGCAAGCATTCAGATAAATAAATCTAAGAGAATTTTTTTTTTTTTTTGAGACAGAGATTTGTGTATGTCAGCCCTCGGTAGAGTACAGTGTAGTCACAGCTCACAGCAACATCAAACTCTTGGGCTTAAGTGATTCTCTTGCCTCAGCCTCCCAAGTAGCTAGGACTACAGGCACCCGCCACAATGCCCGGCCATTTTTTGTTGCAGTTGTCATTGTTGTTTAGCTGGCCAGAGCTGGGTTCAAACCCACCAACCTCAGTGTATGTGGCTGGTGCCATAACCACTATATTAGGGGCACTGAGCCTTTCCAAAAGAATTCTAACCTTTAATTCTTTTTTTTTTTTTTAAGAGACAGAATATCAATATGTCACCTCTCAGTAGAGTGCCATAGCGTCACAGCTCACAGCAACCTCAAATTCTTGGGCTCAAGGGATTCTCTTGCCTCAGCCTCCCAAGTGGCTGGGACTACAAGTGCCTGCCACAACTGCCCACAACTGCCTGGCTGTTTTTTGTCACAGTTGTCATTGTTAGTTAGTTGGCCCCAGGGCAGGTTTGAACCTGCCAACTTCAGTGTATGTGGCTGGCACTGTAACCACTGTGCTGTGGAAGCCAAGCCTAAACCCTTAATTCTTAACAGACTTGTAGATTTAACCATTTTAGTAGCAATAAAAGATACTACAGAGATAAGGGTATAAAAGTATAAATTAAAACATCCCAATATATTGTTTTTAATACAAGATTGAGCTTCAAGTTAAGATAAAAATACTTCAACTTCCTTCTATTAATGACTCATTATTATATGTGAAGTCATAAAATCACCGTTTTCTTTGAAAGAAGCCTACAAAATATGACAGTGATTCCATAATGGGCATGTGGCTAATCAGCAAAACTGAATTACGTTTACTGCAGTGGTTCTCAACCTTCCTAATGCCGTGACCCTTTAATACGGTTCCTTCCTCATGTTGTGGTGACCCCCAACCATAAAATTATTTTTGTTGCTACCTTATAACTATAATTTTGCTACTGTTATGAATCGTAATGTAACTATCTGATATGCAGGTTGTATTTTCATTGTTACAAAGGGGTCAGGACCCTCAGGTTGAGAACTGTTGTTTTATTAGAATTTAAAATGCCTCATTAGCATTATATAACTGGTGCCAAAAAAATCTTTTATGGGAGGAACCAGGGCCACTCTTCATAAGTACTCACAGTACACTATTGTAATTATAAATGTGATTTTAATTTGATGTTAAAGAGCCAGTTTGCAACATGCTATCACGGGCTAAAAGCACAAAGCTTTTCTCAACTTAAAAAAGTCAATTTGCAAACTGTAAAAAGTCACCACAGTAATAAGAGATTGAAACACAAATAGGGATGGGGGAAAAAAGTACAAAAAATGTATAAAATCAGACCATCTCAGGCTTCAGATATTAGATGGAAGAAAAAGTAAGAGTCAAAACAGAAAAACTAAAGAAAGAAGAAAGGGGAAGAGTGCATTCGAATGCCTTATTTTAGGTCTTACAATTGGATAATATAAAAGAAAATCAGATTTTAAAAAAAGTATTCTTACTAATAGTATGAAACGGTTTATTCATTTTTTTTCATTTAAAGTTGATTAAAAGCTGATTACCTGAGATGATATTAAACATCCGTGGATTCAGGATGGCAGGACATATAAGTCGAAGAAAAACAAAACCACTGAATGGGAGGGAAATTTATTTTTTTAGAAAACTACATATATCACATTAAAATAATACATATAAACAGAATTTTTAATACTCCATAGAACCAAAAACCTTACTCTGAACTATTGCAAATAAGCCCAAACACAAAAAATTTTACAATAACCCAAAGTATTATATT
Organism: Galagoides demidoff; assembly: GCA_963574575.1. Taxonomy (NCBI): domain Eukaryota; kingdom Metazoa; phylum Chordata; class Mammalia; order Primates; family Galagidae; genus Galagoides; species Galagoides demidoff. Next base: position 32,847 of record CAUYQV010172387.1, on the reverse strand, counting down.
TTAAGAATATATATGTATGTATATTCTGCTTGAATATATTACTTTTCCTAAATTTGGAATTTACATTAAGTTTGGGGAGATGTTAAGTTTACCTAGTATTTACTGTTTTAATTTTCATTTTACTCCAGATTAGTAGTGCAATTTCTTAGAGAAAAAACAGTATCCATTAGAAGCCCTAAGAATGTCTGAAATACTTTGAAGTACAAAGAAACCTTTTTAAGAGAAATCCACATTAATAATTTAACTTCTTACTTGCCCAATCAATATAAAGACAAGCATTATTTCCAAAGTAGTTGACAGTAGATGACCCAACTTCTCAACACTGATCAATCTGGTTATATTTGGAGTCTTAGAAAATGATTATTACTTCTCAAACGGCATTTATAGCAATTACATATTTTTTAAGTCTTTAAATTTGGACTTCTCAAATTAGTTATTAATAATCTTGCATCTATTTTACTTGAAAATAGATTGATCCTTGATCCTTAAGTATGTCTACAAACCTGAAACCTAATTTGGCAACATCAAACCATACAAGAATTTCAGTATACAAATCTACTTTGTGAGATTTTAGTCCACTATAAATTTGACAGGTATAAATAGTTACCTATACATTAAAAAACTTAGTAGGGACAAACCATTGTAAATGCCCTTTAGAATACCCAGGTGCATCAAACAATTCACATAGCAGAATTTCCTGCTGTGTTTGCTTAACAATTTTACTTGTTTTAATCTTGAAGATCTGTAGAACAGTTTTAATTTACATTACACACATACCTGTGCTGAAATATTATGCATATAATTCTTCCCTGTTCCTTCTAATCACCACTAAAGCCAAGAAATATAGAAGCTATAATTGTTAAATATTTGTCATATCTAACTAACCAAGAGAGATTTTCTCTGCCAAAAGGAATAGGAGCCCTTAGGAAAAATTATATTCGGAGGCAGCATTAACAGACTTTGACTAGCACTGTGTATTCTATTCTATGTATTCAGTATTAGAAAACTGCTGTATTCTGTTGCTTTTATTACTATATTCTATTTCTAGCATTTCCAATCGACACTTCCTTATAGTTTCAATCTCCATTGAAAGGCATTATGCCTTCTCTGTGAACTTGTGCCTAAAGAAGAATCTCTCCACCCATGTTTTACATACACTGCAGTAACATACTGCTATTTCTTGTTACTTAATGCTTGCAGGTGGTCTATTCTGTTGCTTTTGTACTAAACTTCTAGTGTCCTTGAATTAGAGGGTGTTCAACCTGCTTAGTTTTGCCTTAGCTACTACCTTTCTTTATAACTGTAGACAAACAACTTAACCTCTCCAGATTTGCTTCCTGTTTAGAAAAATAAGTTAAAGTAATGATGATGAAACTTTTACTTTTCCTGTAGAAGTTCCCACGTTCCATGATTTGGCCAAGCAAGACTTCCCAATAATTGCATAATGAGCATATTGAAGCACAGCTTCAGAACTTGCGTTTCTTGGTTGGGAATTAGCCTGGAGGCACAGACTGTGTTATAAACCAATAAATTGAAATCTAAATAGTTCCTTATTGCTCTTCCCTCTCAAGACCAAATCAATCTCCCCTCTCTCATGTGTGTGTGTATGTATATATGTATACTTGTAGTTCACAGTAACACCTTCAAAAAGAAGTTAAAGCTTAGGAGCCATCAGAACCCTGAAAATATTCGAAGAAAAATGTCTTGAATTGTATACTACTGTTATCCACATTTTCACAGGTATCCACTTGACTATCAGTATATACAATGGTATAACAAATGAACTGAGAGCCTTACCTGACAACTCTTGTTCTCATGGTGGTATTTGTAGGCCACTTGTGCTGAACAGATTTCTGTAAACACCCGTAAATATACCTTAGTGTCCTGCCAAAATAACACAATTCTCAGTACAGAGAGCAAGTGAAAATATTGATCTCATAGCAATCAATGGCTTAATTTACCCAAATATGCCACATTTTAAGGCCATTAACCTTTTCTCCCCTAAAACGATTTTGCCAAAAGTAAATAAAAGAGAAATTTAGCAAGAGCTAAGAAAAACTTAAGTTTATCGTCAATTAAGTCATCTTTTTCACATCTACCTTGGAAGAAATTTTACCATTTTTAGGCTACTTCTATATTAATGAGAAATATGAAACGTGTATTGGGATGAGAACACAGAGGGAACTAACTGGATACAGGTTCTGGGGACAAAACTTTTTTTTTTTTTTTGGAGAGAGTCTTGCTCAGTTACCCTTGGTAGAGAATGGTGGCATCTTAGCTCACAGTAACCTCGAACTCTTGAGTTCAAGCAATCCTCTTGCCTCAGCCTCCCAAGTAGCTAGAACTACAGGCACTCACCATATAACACCCAGCTGTTTTTTAGAGATGGGTCTTGCCTTTGCTCAGGCTGATCTCGAACCTGTGAGCTCAGGTAATCCATCCACCTCAGCCTCCCAAGTGCTGGGATTACAGGCCTGAGCCACCATACCCAGCCTAGGGACAGATTTTGACTTAGGCTAACTGCTGCCTGCACAAGTGAGTTCATAACACTTGAGGCCTTAAAGCAGATGCTGAGTAATTATACATTCTGAACAAGAAATTCAAGTATACACTAATGAACACATAAGATGTATTTTATAATCTCAAATCTGGGACAACAGGCCTCCATTCTCTAAGCTACTACATAAACTAGACATACTGGCTTATAAAAAACATGTTTTAATGTAAATATTTCATCATGTTTTCTTTTACGTCACTCCTTTAAACACAATTTATCTTACAAAGATCAACCTTAACTTTTTAGAAATTTTTCAAAACACAAATATATGATTTATTTTACCACTTACGGTGGAAGTATTTCTGAAGCCATGAATATTTTCTCCACAAGCTCTGAAAGTATGTTCAATAGGTGTGCTAAATTAGTGTTCACATCTTCATTTTTTTCTAACTTTGATGGACTTAACTAGGAGAAGGAGTAAGTCAATGTAAATGAATCTTGGTAATGATAAATACAAATCAAACAAACCAAACAAGCAGTTGTAGTGTTCAAGGTTCTATTTTTCCAGTTTTCAAGGTGTATCAGATTGCGTTTTTTTCAGGGGAAATTTTAAGTAGTTTGCTCTGTGGAACTTCTTCTGATGAGTTTGTTACCATTTATTCCCAATTACCCAATTGAAGAGTAAGCAGTGTCATCTGAGAGGGAAAAAGCTGATTAAAATGAAAGGCTTTTCTGAATACAATACATAGAAAGACTTCTTTAATAGCTAATAAAAATACCACTGGATTAGGCAGAATCATGAACTTTTCTCAAAACTTACCCAGGAACCCCAGAAATCTAATCTAATTCTGACCTAGTATCAGTAGAGACTTATCTATATAGGTCTGAATTCCCTACCTCCAAAGTCTATAGACTCCCTAGAGACTTGCTATGTTTCTGTGTTGTCCTTTGTGGTTAGGCCAACTGGAGTTACCTTGGATTTGACACTCAGTCACTGATTTTTTTCCCTTTTTAAGTTACTGGTAAGAATTGACAACTCAGTATAGAATTAACATTTGATAGCTCCAAGTGTACATTATCAAAAGCAATTCCTTATTTAATTGATTTTATATCAGATCTGAAAAATTAACTTATTATTAACATAACACATCTATACTGTACCTTCCATGCTTATTTCACTATCAATTTCTCTTTCTTTATAATTGTTCTAGCACCAAAATAAAATGAAAGAATAGCCGTGTAAGTGAGATTCTACCCTCTTAATAATTTATTGTGAATTTATACTAAAACTTTAATAGTCCTCAAAAGATGTTTTAATTTGCTTTTGTGAAAGTTACCTCACACTTTCCTTCTCTGCCCCCAAACCTTTCAAGGCCAAACTTAGATGTTATGAAGTGCTACACAGGTTACACAACAAAATTCACTAGCAGACTTCAATTTATTTTATACACACTTTCTGAAAACAGCACACACTTTATCATTTGTACAATAGGACAAATGACAAAATACTTTCCATGAATTTCTGGTGCAGCTTGCTTGATGGTTTCTAATCCCAAAATAAAGTACATCTTTTTTAAAAAATCTACTTTGCAAAACATTCATATAAATTTAATATATTAACATATACTGCTCTGATGAATAATTTTAGAAAGTTATATATTTTCCTTTAAAATGTAATTAGCTATGAAGTATTACCTATTAAAATATGCTCTTAGTGTTGAAATACTTTAAATTCTTACCTCACAAGACTGCTTGCTTTCCATTATCTTCAAAATAGAGTCTTTCAAAGCATGATGAACAAATTGTGTAGCAGTCGCTTTCATATACTGCTCCATCAAGGTGCTTGCAAGGGTTGTGGCTCGAAACAGGGTAGTGGCTTCATCTACAGAAATATTTATGTTAGAAGACTAGTTGTAAAGGACTGTACTAATGACCAAATTGGGAGTGGACTCCTTTTTTCCTCAACTGGTGTAGCCATTTAAATGTATGCAGCACTGAAGTACTCATTACAACATCCTGTTTTTCTATAGCCTTAACTCTTTAGACTTTGATACGTATTATAGATCATAAATATGAGAAGATATTAACACTAACATGTTCACATGGAAAACTTAGGGTTTGGAATGGTTACATGACTTATTTAAGATCAATTTGCCAGTTACTGACAAAACTAAGACCCAGAACCTAATTTTGCTGCCCATGATCTCACGCTTTAAAAAATTTTGAGGTTATTTTTAGTAAGAATGTAACACAAATCAGTGTAAATTAATTTATTACCCTAAAACATGGCTATTGAGTTTTAATAAAATATTATTGAAAGTGAATCTACCAACTTGAGAAGTATCTGTCTAGAATAGCTAGAATTAAAATGCAGCTGATACCCAAGTTCTGTCCATTGAATTAGTACAAATTAAAAGAATATGATAAACTATTCTTGATAATCAAGCAATATGGGCCATTGATTTGATCTGGACATAGAAATCACTTTCTTACGGCACCTAGTACTAATCTGCTACTACAGATAACTATATTAGGAATATTAGTGACCAACAGAAAGAAACAAAACTAGCTTCCTAACCTCAGTTTTTAATAAAGGAAAATTAGAATAACTTATTTTTCAGTACAATTTAACAATTTCATTTATTCAGAGACAATCTATAAATACTTGCTATACAAAAATCTCATTATGAACCCAGTTTTTTAAGGTACCACATAACACATCTATACTGTACCTTCCATGCTTATTTCTCTATCATTTAGTGTACATAATAACAATGATTCAAGCTTTTCGTGAAGAAAAATTCTCAGTAGGATGCTAGCCAGTAGTGTTCGGTCTTGTCCACATACATGTGATAAAGCATAGACAACATGAAGCTCCTTTTGCAGTATAAGCTAAAAATGACATTAAAAAGACTGTTTAGAGTAGACATTATTAAGCATTCTCAGTGACACTAGCAGGAAATATGTTCTTTCACAAGTTCTTAAATTCAGAAATATGTCTTGTTGAATAACTTCATTAAAAATAGAATGTTTTTGTAGCCTACATATTTTTAGTCTTTTAAGAACAAAAATCATACTAATAGAAGATTTTCAACCTTCTCTAGCTATTAGTATACCACTAAGTTATGAAATTACTATATTTAACTTAATGGTCTTTTTAAAAATATTAAATGTTTCTGTTAATAATAGCAACAAAAATAATTAGACTCAGGAGGCGCCTGTTGCTCAGTGAGTAGGGTGCCGGCCCATATACCGAGGGTGGCGGGTTCAAACCCAGCCCCGGCCAAACTGCAACAAAAAATAGCCAGGCGTTGTAGCGGGTGCCTGTAGTCCCAGCTCCTAGGGAGGCTGAGGCAGAAGAATCGCCTAAAGTCCAGGAGTTGGCGGTTGCTGAAGCGACTCCACTGCACTCTACCGAGGGCAAAAAAGTGAGACTCTGTCTCTACAAAAAAAAAAAAAAATTAGACTCAAATAATACCTCTTTAAATTCACTGTACTCTTCTTCTGGCATGATTTTTTCCATAGAATACCGTGCTCGAACACGCAGAGATCCTGGTTCAATACCTTTCAGTGGTATATGGGAGCTAAGCAGAAACCACTCATCTGTTGCATGCCCTTTTTGTAACCGGCTCAACTGGCAGCGCATAAATACTTAGAAGGAAAAACAAAAGATTATTATCTAAAAAGATAATACTATAATTAGTCATGCAAGTAAATTTTACTGATATTCGGTCTTCTATAGTATTAAATGCTTCTTATTAAAGGAGTTTTCAGGAACATCATAAATTCAATACTTAAGTGCTTAACTTCATTCATTTACTCATGCCTATCAGTGTTAGTCACTGGAGGGTGGGTGACAGATGACTAACACATGGTCTCTAACTTGTATGGAAGGCAGCCTAGTTAAGAAGGCAAGAATTATCAGTTTTGATACACTGATAAGTGCTACAACAGTGGTTAATGCTATTGGAGTAAAGAGAAATAAAATGTGTTTCAGCCTGGGGAGGTTAAAAAACCCTTCATAACAGGTAACCCTTGAGCTGACTTTAACAGAACCTGGAGGTATAGCTAACAATAAAGGCAGCGAAAAAAGAAAAAAAAGAGTAGTTCTAATCGAAGGTATGGCATTCTTTCTGTATCATTACTATAGAGTTTGGATTTATCATGAAGGTAATGGAGAACCATTTAAAAATGTTAAGAATTTAAATAGTACTGAAATGACAAAATAAACATTTTATAGAAAATAATAGGCTTTGATCTGTCTGTTAATACATATCACTTCCTTCCCTAAGCTAGAGTTTTAAGAAAGTATTAACATAATTCACCCTGATGTGAACTACTAAATCCCATCTAACTGTTTCAGTTACAGGCTCAGAAGAGGTATGCTGCTGACAGCAAGAACTGGGGGCCTCTGACTACCAGAAGTAAATAAATAACGTTCACATTTAAGGAAAATGTTTAACTAGAATACTTCTATACTAAATATAAGGAAATAGGAAAAAACTAAAAGTAGAAAGAAGGATCCACACTGTTACCGTTTTCTTGTTCTTCCTATTCTCTGGGGAAAGGAGGTTGGATAGATATGTATTTTAATCTTAGGATCTTAAGTTTGTAGTTAATTAGACATCTTGGCCTTTCTCTTTCCTACATTCTTTCTCAACAATAAGTGCTTTTAGAAGGAAAGAAACTAACTCAAATTATACTATCTGCCCTTCTGTTTTATTTTTCAATTTCTATTTTAAGACATTTCATCATAAATTTAAAAGTATATATAAAAGACATGCTTTTTCTGCTTTAAAAAGAGTTTCTGTATCAACTTACAGATATCAGGATCTTTGCTTTTCTTTGTTTTATTACTAAGAGTTATTTCAAATCTATTGATGTCAGGAGGAAGATCACTAAGGGAGCAAGGAGAAAAAAAATTAACAAAATGTTCTGGCATCAAGCTACTTGATTCCTTTCGTTCTAGTATCAACTAAGCCCCAATTTCTGCTAAAGAATTTGAGTGTGTTATATTTAAAACTAAATTCACAACATATTTTATTATTGGTTTATAAGAACACAGACAAGCAAATTACATACTTCCCCTAACATCTTTAACCACGTAAACTACCAATAACTCAAATAAGTCTTGGAAACTCTAATAAACACCTTGTATATGTGGGGTAGTAAATGGTTTTGGACTTCTCAGCAATGCTAATTCATATTAATAACTACATAAAAAACCAAGGGCATAGCACTTTACCAAGAAAGGTGAATATAACAATAAAATTAAGTACTATTAAAACATCTGGACTTGTTACCTTGTTCAGACAACTTGAGACCAAAAAATGGAAAGGAAATGCAATATGGAAAAATAAAATTATTAATGTAATGATAAAATAAGACTTACTCAAAGACAAACTCTTCTGACCAAACTGGATTTTGCCCTTCCCTTGCGTGAGTTTTTGCTACTTGGACACTATTCAGGTAGATGTTACAATATGGATTAGTAAAATGTTTTACTGGGAGTTTATGGGCTTCTTCAATATGTAAAATAAGGCTGCTGACCTAAAAAAAAAAAACATAAAAAGTATTACCCCAGATTTCATGAATTATTAGTTTTCAAAAGTAAAATAAAATCCCTAAAATAGTTTTTTCCCTTTTCAGAAAATATGAGCTTTGATATATTTTTCCCTTCTATGCAACATACTTAAAACATTCCAGAATTTAAGGTAACTCTTCCCATCCCACTTTTAAAAAATGCAATTTTATTTACAAGTTATTCCTGCTATTTTTGCAAAAATAATGAAATACATCTTTTCTACCATAAAACAGTACTGCAAAGAATAATGCAAAAGTTGAGAAGATTCTTTATTAATAAACAGCTGTCTCTAGGTCAAAATCCCATATGCTACATAATGCTTATCTGGTTAGATTTTATTTCTATAAAGTTCTACAGCTAAAGGACACAAATCTAAACAAAGTTATTTATCAGTTTTAATGCCAAAGCCTAAGACTGTGTACGTTCTAGTATCAGGTCCTCTTTTTCACTTGACACCTACTATTTGTATGGCCTTCGACAAGTTAAGTCTCTGTACACTTTACGTTTCTCATATATAACTATAAAGTCTACAGTGCAAGTTGTTGTAAGGATTACAGACAATACAGTCATCCCTCAGTATAAGTGGAAGATTTGGTTCCAGCCGACAACAAAATCTGCAGATACTCAAGGCCTTTAAAATAGTGCAATATCTGCATATAATCTATGTACTTCTACGTGATACTTCAGTCATCTCTAATACCTAATACAATGTAAATGATAAGTAATTGTGATGCTATTTTTAATGTATATTTTGTTGTCTTGTTTATTTTTTCTCAATATTTTTAATCAGCAGTTGGTTGAATACACTGATGTAAAACCTGTGAATTCGGAGGGCCAACTGTGTATGTGAAGCATTAAATCTCACTGCTAGATGACATTTTTGAAAAGGGCTCAAGAGATGTTAGCTACCATTATGTTACACCTACAAAGGATAATTTCATGACTATAGGTTGCTTATAAAAAAAGAACTTGCTTTTACTTGCAAATATTCAATATGATTTTCCATAACTTACAAAAACATTATAATGTTTTGAAGACATATGTATATATTATCTTTGATGGACCAAGCTTTTGGTTACAGGTACTATTGTATTAACTATCCACTCTCAGAACAATATGTTAAATTCACTGCATTTATTGGACATTGCTGTGAATAAAACAGGAGTCACATCAGTCAATAAATGAATATTAAACCTTCCTCAAAAGCCCAAGAATGTCAAAATTGGCCTAACTTCTTCCAGTTATCTAGGGCTTATTATAACAAAAATAAAAGCCAAGAAATGGAAACCTAGCTTAACTTTTCACAAATCAAAGTATAGGGCATGTTGAGGTTTCAAATAAGACTGAATATTACCTAAGAGATAAACTGTAGGCTTCAAAGGCAATTCTATAGAATGAAAAACCCAAAATGTTTACTGGGATTAATACTGTAAGTCAGGTAATCTTTTAAATGTTCTACTTTTAAAACATAAGCCACAATAATTTTCTGAAGGGAAAAAAGTACCCAGGAGGATTGTTTCTGTTGTTACTGTTTTGGTATTGTTATTTTAAGTGGAGGGAATAATCCTGTGTATTCAAAAGTTGGCATTACAGATTAAGAACCAGAAGGTATATCAAGAACATTCTCTTTTATATAGAAATAACTATTTCCTGCAACTGAAACATAAGAGGCATTGTGGCTTTATGGTGCCTGAAAAGATTAATCTCTCTTAAGAAATGTTGCCCAAAGTAGTGCAGCTAGAAATAAAGATAGAAAGCAAAATAGTAGAGCAAAATGTGACAATTATAAATCAAAGTAAATTCAGTTTCACCTGACGAAGGCGTTTATTAGATGTCCCTGGACTACTTTTCCGTAAACTGCAAAATGCCTGGAGACCTTTCATCCAGTCCTACAAAAAATAACACACCATTTCAAAAATAACACCTACATTATTTGGTTTCTAATCATTTCGTTTTCTTCAAATTAAACAGTTACTTCCTTCTTGAACTGCCATTTCTATTCTGGGGGTATACTTTATTTGTACCTCAAGAAAGTAAAACAATACACAAAATAATTATAATGACATAATAAATTTATATGAATTTATGTAGAATCTCTAAGTTAATATTCAATACATCAGTGAGCAGCTAACAGTTGTCTCCTGAACAAATAATACCTTGGAAGAAAAACGTCTATATATTTTTCAAAGCTGCTACAGTTGGCAAGTTATAGCAAGTAAGTCTAAATATTCTCTTGATTCACATGTTTCTGGAAGCTCTGCATTATTGCTTCATTCAGTTATGTTCTTCAGTTAGTTGGCTATTTTAATGTATCTGAGCTCAACGTTTACAGATCAATTACCACAGCCCACAAAAATCAATGAAAACTGGAGATAACATTTGTGGAAATGTAGAATGTGGAAAGAGTATGCATAAATAGAATAGGAAAGGATTCTCAGTGAGGCTTGCAAAACCTGTCATCCAAGTACGCGACACATCTTTAGTTAGAAATAAGAAACGTGGTAAAATAACTATTAGATGGGATACTGAAATTTAAATGTCTGTTCCTAACTCAATTTATAACATTAAAAAAAAAGCTGTACTTTTCTCATTTAAAAATTAAGGCCATAGAGTTTTATGTGCATTGGTTCCTTCATCAAGTTTATTCTATGAATCCAACACTTTTTACAGTGTTTGGGTTGGAGCCCATACTAGGATCCACTATTTCAAGAGCCTCTCTCTCATATCCAGGGTTGGCAAATTATGTTCTATTTCCAACAAAGCCACTTCTGCCTCTAATAAGCAGAAATATGGCAATATTTGCTCAGAATACAACTATCATACCCTGGAAATATTGTGGTTCAAAGAAAGCAAAATATATTTTAAAGGGAAATTTTTTTAAACATTTCTAAGAATTACTTAAAATTTAATAAAACTTTTAAGAGTATTTCACATGCATTGATGGCAAATATTAAGGGAGACATTGTATCTAGATGTAAGAGAATATACAGAAAATTTCTAAAATATTTTTGCTTTTGTTAAATAAATGTTTATTTTCAGACATGATTAACCAGTAAAGAATAATATTAGATCATTAATATGAAATGTCCAATTTCAAATCATAAGGTTATTATATCTCAAATATAAAAGTATAAAAAATATATAAAATATTAAGTACACTTAATTAAAGTATGCACCTAAACTATCGACACAGTTTTGCCATTTTAATGGTAGCTTGTTTATGCCGGCAGTGAAGAATCCCGGAGAGTGAACAGTAATGAAATTGCAAAAGGCATTTTTATGGCTTGTTGAGATTTGAATATTTTTCCTTGCAAGAAGTGATTCAAAGCCTGGAAGAACTGCACTGGTGGTCAGGTACCGCAATTCTGGTGAATACGGTGCATGCCAGCATCCAAGTCTAGCTTGTGTAGTTTGAGCGTCATTTGTGTGATATGTGGTCGTGTGATGTCTTGCAAGAGGATTAGCCTGTCTGTATTGACAATCTCAGCTGCTTAATCATGAACATCCTCATCATTTCATCTGACTGACTGCAGTAGACATCCACTATAATTGATTGACTAGGTTACATCAAGTTGTAGTAGATAATACCAGCATTAGACCACCAGACAGACACCATTAGCTTTTTTTGATCAATATTGTTTTGGGCTGTGTTTTGGTACTTCATCTTTATCCAGTCATTGTGCTGAATGCCTGTGACAAAGAATTCATTTTTTCATCAAAAGTAACAATGCAGTTTAAAAATATTTTGCCTTTATGTCATGAGAGCAAAGACAGGCACACTTTAAGACAACTTCTCTTCTGACACTTGTTTAATTCATGTAGAACCCATTTATTCAGCTTCTTTACATTGCCAATTTGTTTCAAATGCTCTGATATTGTTGGAATAGTAATGTCAAACCTTGCTGCCAATTCATACATAGGTTAAGATGGATTTGCTTCCACTACAGCTTTCAGCTCATCATTATCTATGTGGGTCTTCCGTCCCCCACATGGCTTTTTTTTTTTTTTTTGAGATATAGTCTCACTTTGTCCCTCCGTGGTAGAGTGCCATGGTTTTATAGCTCATAGCAACCTGAAACCCTTGGGCTCAAGCAATACTTTTGTCCCAGTCTCCCAAGTAGCTAGGACTATAGGCACACACCACAACACCCGGCTATTTTTTAGAGATGGGGTCTCTTGCTCCGGATGGTATCGAACCCATGAGCTCAGGCCATCCACCTGCCTTGGCCTTCCAGAGTGCTAGGATTACAGGCATGAGCCACTGCAGCTAGCCACATTGCTCATTATTAATATTAAAATCACTAGATTATATTGTCTCAGAATCCAAGCACTTGGTTGCTATTTTGAGCTCTCTGTGCTATATTGGTTTCACAATGGAACTCATATTTGAAAATAACACGAATATTCATGATTTCAGAAAAACTCCTCCAAAAAAAATGTGAAAGATAATCACAAGCTAAATGTGCATTTCAAAGAATAAGGATGTAAATAAAACAAGTGTCAAAGTAGAATGTAAGAGTATTAACTGTCAAACTACTGCTTAAGGAAACCAGACATTGCATACTTAACCTAATAATGTTTGTTAGCAAAACTAATTGGCTCATCTTGGAAGGTACTGAGAATATCTGTAACCTTTCTGCAAGATTTTATAATAAATAAGCATTCTCAGGTGGACTCAACATCATAGTTCTTAAAGGTCAATTTAAAATGGAATTTTTGTTCCTAATAACCCTTTAACTGTATGTGTCTGCATTTCTTTCAAAAAAAAATTTTTTTTTTACACATGAAAGTTCTCAATCCTTAAAAAGATGATTAGATTTCAGGCATCTTTTTTTTTTTTTAATCAATTCATCTTAAAAGCAGTAGTTTCTACTCTAGTTAATAAGAAACATGCACTAACATAAAGGATTATTATAATTGTTTAAGAAACAGTGATCTTACCTCTGCTTGTTCTGGAGTTTCTCCTGCAAAGTAAAAGATGTAATGTTCCTCACTAAAGTGCTGAACTACTATCTGAAAACAGTTTGGCCTTTAAAATACAAACAAAAAAGTTATTAAGAAGCTTAACAAAATGTGTCATGAATTTACACCAACTTTTAAAAAATTAAAGTATATAATTATGTAACTTATATAAATAAAATTATCATTCTTAGAGAAATAATATTCTGTTGTACCAGATCATTACAAAGAAAAGTCAGCTTCATGTATTTTAGAAAACTGTCAGCACTATTAAAATTTAATCAGTCTTTTGACTATAAGATTTTTTAAAATACTGTATAAATTAATTTTATAAGATATTAGAAATAAAATGTTACAGAGAAATTGAAGTTTAATTGCTAGAATTGCACATAGCCAGTCTAAGCAGTCTAAATATGCATTGCAAAAATCTAGAAATGTCCTTACACCAAAAGTGTTTAGTTAATTATTTCTAATAAGATTGTGAGTGATTTTATATTCTGAAATTTTTTAAAAACTGATCATCTTTCAACAGTTGTTAAAACAAAAACATCATCTTCTCAGCTTATGATGTTCTGAAGTTTAAATGAAGTAACAGCTGTATACAACAAATATTATTTCTTGTTGTCCTTTAGTACGTACTGTCCTAAATCATTTGGCATGTAAGTGTAATATCAAGTAGTAATTTATATCATTTTTGGAGATATGCAGTTTTTCCAACTTTTCTTGAAAATGTTTACAAAAATGTTTACTAAGGGCCTGCATGTTTTTGGAACTTATTTTATTTCTATTTCCTGCTTTACACAAAGATTGTATCTTACACTTTAAGGTTAGGAGGCTGTAACAAAATACCCAGAGTAAAAGTTTAACATTTGTTAAAGATAAAAGGTATCTTTCATGCATTTGCATGAATGAAAACATCAATTCCGAAAACTGCTTATATCAGGCTAACATTACTTGGCTGTATAAAATTTGTAAAAGAAGGAAAAAAAAACCAAAACAGCTGTGAAGGCACTAAAGCAGCTTAGATATGTGGGACCAAGATCAGACTGAAGTAAGCCTGACATTCTCCACAGCCTTTTTCCCCTCAAAGTATTAAGCTGTGTAGCTGAGATGCTAAACAGAAAGCAGCAGCTAAAAAGCTCAACAGCAGCTTGGCGCCTGTGGCTCACTCAGCTAAGGCACCAGCCACGTACACCTAAGGTGGTGGGTTCATATCCCCAGCCCGGGCCCGCCAAACAACAATGATGGCTGCAACCAAAAAATGGCCGGGCGTTGTGGCCGGCACCTGTGGTCCCAGCTACTTGGGAGGTGGAGACAGGAGACTCTCTTAAACCCAGGAGTTGGAGGTTGCCAGGAGCTGTGATGCCATAGCATTCTACCCAGGGGGATAGCTTGAGGCTCCCCGTCTCAAAAATAAATAAATAAATAAAAAGCTCAACAGCAAATATAGCAACTTTACAGCTTTTCTCTGCTCAGAGAGGAAATACGGAGTTCAGGGCTTTCAGATGAGGCCTCTGAAGGACTATATTGTCACAGTAAGGGCAAGCCAGAAATAGAACAGTCTTCACAGTGCTGAAACCCAATCTCCTTTTATCCCTGAGTAAATGAACATGAGCTACCCCTACTCTATCTGTCAAGAAAAATCCTGGAGGTAATAACATTATTATCCATAGTTTCTAGTTTTTCATACACAGTGTCTACCATTCAGTCAAAAATAAGTAGACATTACAAGAATCAGGTTCCAATGACTGAATGCCAATAGAAAAAAGGCAGACCACAGAGAAAGACATACATATAATCCAGACACTGAGGATAAGTAAAACTTTCCAGATTAAGTTTGATCATTTTTAAAAATTGACTATCAAAATTACAAATAACACTAACATGATCCTAAACATACTCTGGAAAAAAGAAATGACATACTTTCACAGGCATTGTTCTTGAAGTTTCACAACTTCAATAGGAAAAAAATTTGTATTTGCCTAACAAGAAATGTCACCCTCAACAGAAAAGCCAGTTGTTTTTAACTGCTTTGTGTTTTATGAATTACAGCAATAGGTAATGAAATGATAAGTATATCTCAAAACGACTCTGGATGCAGTATTCATAATACTAATAGTGAAGAGTAAAGAAAGGCCACTGTTCTTAAGCAAAACTCGCTGAAGAACTGGATTGTCTAGGCATGTTCAAGATTTAGTTTATATGTTTATACATACTCATTTAAAAAACCATGAAATAAAATGTAAAAAAAAGTTTTGGTTTTTAACTTTAAATTCCCTTTTTCCTGAAACCATTGTTTTATGCTATGATTATTTTTTAATGTTAACTCTATAGGCAGATTCCTAAGAAGCCTAACAGCAGAATGGAATGTACCTAGCACTACTAGATACAGTGAGTTAACAGATTGTATAAGAATCAGGGAAAAAGTGACAAGACTAAGTCATTCAAAAACTTGGTGGGATCAGAGAGGAAACATGCTATACAGATTAAATCTTACTATAGGATACGTTATTCCACAGATTTCTACACAATAAAGATTTCTACACAAAACAGATTTTATGGATAGGTAGACAAAAATTACTCTAGAAAGTAAACCTGAAAATTGGTTTCCTTGCCATACTTTAAAATGACTTGAACAAAGCCACTAATTTATCATAACAACAATTCCAAAAGAAAAGTAGGAAACCAATTTCTTACCTGCCAAAGAGACTATCATGAACAACATAGACAGAACATACACTGAGATCTATTAATCCTTTTGGTTTTGTAGCTCGTTTTTCACTTTCAAAATAAATAAGTTGGGCATCACTGCCTTCTAAAATAAAATATAAATTTTTCCAACGTTTTCCTTTGCCTGTTAAAAAAAAATTGTTTCCCTTAGCCAAATGTGAAATGTGAAATCATACATTACAATCATAAAAATTATTGCTGAAAATAATTACATACTTCAATTTTTATTCCAAAACTTAAATTCACCAAGCTTTATATAAATTATCCTTAGCCAATCTGTACAAATATTCTTTTTATTGTATTGCTTATTTAAAAGTAATCAGATTAAATGACAAGGATACCTTAAATACATCTACAGAGATTTCATTATGCTGAAACCTTCAAAATTCTTGTTTTGGAGTAATTCTTTTCCAGTCTTAAGAAAAAAATCATTACACTAATCAACAACCACACCTCCAATTCCCCAAACACGTCTTTATGCCAAACTGAGGTAAATCTATGAGATAAAGACATCAGTACCATGAATGTGCCAAGTACCAAAAGGAGTTTCTTGAGTTTCTCTTAAAATTGAAAGGAAAAAAAAAAAAAAGCATGGGGGAAAAGAGGAAAGAATCGGGTTGGAAATGTGTATTTAATATACCTGAATGCTAAATTTTGAAGCATGCTTAGATATAAGCTCTAAACAAGTGTTAATTACTGATAATTAATGTCAAAACAACTTACCTAATACCAGGCATAGAACTTCCCAATGTGTTTTGTATTTACTATGCCTCCATCAAATGGGTTAACAGTAAAATACTGAAAATGAATCCTTAGACTTAAAAGTTTACTTACCCTTTTTCAGAAGATAACCTTTCTTAACAATATTTTTATAAAAGGCATCCTTTGTTTTACGACGAATTGTATTATAGATTTCCTTGCCATCTACTGTATCATTAAGTACTTGTTCTTGATCCTAATTTAAGAAAAAAAAATTACTCCGTAAATTCTTGATGGAAATGAAGCAAAACATCTACTAAATTACCAATTAAAAACCAAAGTTTTTTTTTTTTTTTGGAGACTGAGCCTCAAGCTGTCCCCTTGAGTAGAGTGCTGTGGCATCACAGCTCACAGCAACCTCCAACTCCTGGGCTCAAGCGAGTCTCCTGCCTCCGCCTCCCAAGTAGCTGGGGCCACAGGCGCCCACCACAACGCCTGGCTATTTTTGGTTGCAGCTGTCATTGTTGTTTGGTGGCCCGGGCTGGATTCGAACCCACCACCTTAGGTGTATGTGGCTGGCACCTTAGTCACTTGAGCCACAGGCACTGAGCCCCAAAGTGTTTTTAATACTAAAATCTAGACAGGCATAACATATCCTTTGTTTTCCAAAGAAATTCCCAGAAAGATTGCTTACCATTTCCCAAGAACAACTAATAAGCTGTCTGTGTATTTAGGGACAATTAATCTATTTTTAGAAATATAAATTTTACAGCAAATGGTGGTTTGAAAACATAAATATGTCCCAAGTAACTATTAAATTAGGAACCAATTTGAGCACAAAGTGAATGCATATTTGCTTATACATACTTATGCGTGCAGGAAACACTAAGTGAACACATAAAACCACACCCAAGGAACTTAAATGTGGGAACATACAAAAGATATCTCCTCCAATAAGTAACGTAAGTAACGGGCCCTCAATTCACCACAGGTGTTATGCCACTCATTCACATCTGGTCTTAATAACTCTGTCTGACATCAGATAATCCTCCTCCTACCATTTCACATGTTTCATGGTTCAACCTTCTAACAGCCACTTCCACAGGCACACTTCCGATCTTTTTTCAAGGTAAAGTACTACATTTATTGTAATATTTACATATTTTTTAGCATGTCTAAAACTATAGTACATTTTTAGTAGGTTCCTATCCATTTTAAGGTGTCACTGATAGTTTTTTGAATACCCCTAACCCTACCTTTCCCACAAGCCCTGTAGTTTTTATTGCTTGATTTTGCATAATGCTGTGATTTTTAGGGATACACATTACATTATAACAAAGCTGACATTAATTGTGAAAATTCCCCAAATTAGGAAAAAAAAATTATTTCAGGAATATAAGGAGTGAGTTTATTATGATCTTTCCAGGATAAATCAATCTTCAGTTTCACTATCAGAGTCAACTGGAATCAATATTATGAGCAGCTCTTAGTATTTGCAAGAATGAATATTTTATGACTTTTAGACCCTCTAAGAAACTTTATGAATCCACTCAGTCATCTTAAAAAATCTAAGTTATATTACAGTATTTTCATGATTTATGGTGTATCTTGAAACATTCTGCTGTTTCATCATCCTTGGAACTATTTCATCATTACTCAATAATTAGGTATTCTAAAAACACTAAACTAATAAAAAGACTAGAAGGATGAGATGCCTACAGCAGTGCCAATGAACTGTGATATGCACATTAAATCCAGTCTGCCACTTGTTTCTGTACATGAAGTTTTATTGAACACAGCCTGCTCACTCTTTTACATATCCTATTTGGTTACTATCAAGTACAAAGGCTACAAGAGTTTAGTAGCTGAGACAGAGAAGGGCCCACAAAACCTAAAATACTTACTTCTGGTCCTTTACAGGAAAAACTTTGCCAGCCCCTACAGACAATGATGTAACAGTGAAATAAATCATCTCTACTGCATCACTCTTTTATTTTTCTTTTAAACTGTGTTGTCAAGAATTGTAGCATCTTTTCAAAAAATATAAAAGACTTTTTCTTACTTTTTTTAGCTTTCATTAAATGTAGCTAAAAATTCAGAATTTTTAATTTTCTTCTTATAATAGTAAAGAGAAAAAGTTGTCAGAGGAAGATAGTTAACAATTGTTGGAAGAATCAGAAGATAAACTGCAAAGGAATAGTACTCTGGATTCCACTGAGATGGCAACATTGACTTTGATAAGCAAAATTTCAGGCTATGTTTTTTGAGATGATAATATACTCAATGAATTTCTCAAACTCAAAAATCACTGAGTGAGATCTAATATGATTTGCAAATAGACAAATGAAGAAAGCACATTGTATAATGAAACTACTGAAAGAAAACATATAATGTTTTCACCACTTTAATTATTGTTTATACTTCTACACAAAATTATTTTACCCTTAAGAAGATCGTACTCTCCAACAAAATTATGAGCCATCAAAGTTTATAGAAGTATTAAAGTACATTTTGATGACACAAGCACAAGAAAGAGAACAAATCATAAGCTATAGCCTAGTAGTGACGTATTAATAAAATATGGAATCAGCACTGCATTTTGACAGGTAAAGTGTAACTAGAGTTAATTATAAGCAGAACTTATTAGAGATGTATTAGAAATCTAGAAGTTAAAAATAAAAAGAATCTAGAAGTAGAATTTATAAGATTGGGTATGTTCCAGGTCCATGCATGAAAGAAGAAAAGCAGATAGCTGCATTCAAAAGACATTGCCAATTTCAGGTATGTAAGCCTTTACAACCATGGAAATATGGAACAGAAATTTGGATTTGCTATACTACTACATATTAATATTCTTACTATAGATTCTAATCAAGTTTTTTGCTAGATTGTCCCTTTATCCTTCTGTTAATTATTTGTAAAATGACTTAAGAATATATTAATAAAAAATTTAAAAGGGTACACTAGACCAAAATGGTAAAATAGTGATAACTATACTTTTCTGGTAATATTGATATTATTTATCAATCAATTGAATATATTTATCAATCTTTATTTCAGATGATGGCACTTAGTATTAGCTGCAGAATGGAATATTTTTATAGTTTTCAATTTTATCCATTTTTAACTGTACAAATGTGTTCATAAACATACCACTAAAACAAATGTTAAAATGCTAATTTTTCCACATCCAAAACCCATAAAAACAAAAGCCACTGACCTGCATTGGTACAGGTTCCTTAAGATAATACCCTTCAACAATCTGTTCTTTTCGATAGTGATCTATGATGTCAGCAATGCTGTTAAAGTAAAAATTACTAATATTGACATGTGTCTTAACAAAAAATACAAAATCTTTTGAAATACATGTAAACCTTGTTATCAAGAATTATCTATTATCAAATTTTTAAAGCATATATTCCAAATACATTAATAGAGTAAATGATCATAATAATCACATCATTTTAATAAAATAATAAGGTTCCCAATATAGGTTCATAGGTCAGAATACCTAAATCAGAAATTACAATTTTCTATATACATCAAGCAGATAGCCAAGTCAATAATACCTATACTCAAAGGTTTTTGTTTCTGTTTTTTATAAAAGAAGTACTTTTGAGATATTGAGAATGAAGGACTGACAGAGAAATGGCATTTATTTAGGAAGTAAAGTTTAAATAAACTAAGAATTCTTATTATCAAATATGGTAATCTGCTTTTCTATCAGATGCAGTTAAGTCATAAAACACATGAACAGGTGAAAGAAGAAAGCCTCTCTGCCTTAAAAAACATACACATACAGGAATACTACAATAGAAGGAAGACTTATTGATACCTTTGATTAAAAAAAAGCTTTAAATTGGGCTTGGCACCCATAGCACCCAGCCACATACACTGAGGGTTGTAGATTCAAACCCAGCCCAGGCCAGCTTAAAAAAAAAAAAAAAAAAAAAAAGAACAATAACAACTGCAATAAAAAATAGCCAGGTGTTGTGGTGGGCACCTGTAGTCCTAGCTACTTGGAAGACTAAGGCAAGAGAATCACTTAAGCTCAAAAGTTGGAGGTTGCTGTGAGAGACAACCCGACACTCTACCCAGAGTGACCAAGAGAGACTCTGTCTCCACCCCATCCCCCAAAAAAGCTTTAAATTGTTATAAATATTTGAGATAAATAAAATAACAACGTATTTTTACATAAAGTTTAGCATACCATGATGTGGGATACTTTTGATATTTAAAGGAAATCTTTCTCTATATAACCAGTAACCTACTAATATAATCCTAAATATTTAAATCCTAAAATTTTAAACCTAGCAAACCTTTCTCTAAACACATTTTGTTTAACCTACTACTCTATTTTCTTCATAATTCTTCCTACTAATAAAATTGAAATATACATGTGTATGTATCCAAATATAAATTATCTTCCCTCTACTATGAAGTTAATTTAAACCAAATATAGTGTTAAAAACAAAACAAAAAAACTGAAAAGATAACTAATTTTTAAAAAGTATGAATAAATATGAGCTAAATTTATTTACCAGAGGCAGCATTTAATACAAAGAGACAGGGGTAAGGTGAAAATGAGACAAATGAAAAGATATGATCATAAAAAGGACTAGGAACGTTTAAGTTTTAAAAGAAAAAAATGTAATGCCACATAAATCCACAACTGTTAAAAGAAAAGTAGTTGAATGTAACTAGGTAACACCAAATTGACAATGTCTTTTAAAGCAAAAAGCATCAAATCTATACAAATCAGTAAGTATCAAAGGTTTCTGGCTCAGTAAACATAAAATGCAATCAACCTGTGTAGCACCTCAGTGTTACAATATAATTGTTTTCCATGAGCTCAAGGAATAGGAAACTTGTGAAGTATAATTCAGATTGTTCATGAGCAAATTCCAAAGTGTATAGCAATCAGATAGGTTTTTACCAGTGAGCTAGACTTAAGAATTTTTTTTTAATTATTTTTCTGTTCATTATCTATCCAGAAACATCTAAGGAAGCAGTCAAGAAAGATAACAACACCAAAATTTCCCAGACATTCCATAAAAGTTCTACCTATAAAATCAGACAGATTTCCATTTCGGAAAATTAAAACATGTTCAGCATAAACTTACTTGTGAAATAAATTTGAGTTCTTAGAAAGAGATCCTATGTCCTGTACTCTAATTTTAGTAATGCACTTAGTACATAAAACCATGTGCCCATCCTCTTAAAGCATAGATAAGTGTTAATAATGACCGTCAGGGTATGACCCAAATCATTCCCTTCTCACTACCACTTGAACTCTCTTCCACTGATTCTCATTCTTATTTGTTCAAAACCTGAATTTATCACAGGCTGCAAGCCATCTTTCTAGTAGACCTCAGCACTAATAACACAGAATTTTTATCTTTTTCTTTAATGTATATGTACAGGATCTGTACAGTGTATTTCACAAAGGATTTTGGTAAATTAATACTTGCTAAATTAAATTTTCTTTAGGTGCCTCTCCTACTTTTTTAAAGCTTTGAATATAGGAACATTAAAGTTATATCTTAACAGTTTCTAAACGTACAGTTAATGGGAAGACTGGAGAGCACAGTATGGCTGTGCTAAATAGATCTGTTCAAAAATCCTACTTGCTACACTTGTATCTGATGTTAACATTAAGTGATAATCACAGAGGTAAAGCTTCCTAGTGTTCCTGATATTATTGCTGAAATGGAGAATGTATTTCCTTATTTTGTACAGACTAACAATTCTACAATAATTTGGAAAGAAATGTGCCCACAGTATTTCTTTTTGCTTGTTTAACATGGTCTTTATCAACACACACCAAAAACTGTGTATGTTGCCACTGCTATCTTTGGAGGATAAAGGCATTTTAAGGAAGTTTAAGTTAGTAAACAAAACAAACTCCCCAAAATAATCTATATAAATTATTTTTCCTTTTAAAAAACCTCACTCTTAAAAAGATGACTTTTTAATTTGTAATTGTGTATGTTCCAAATCTCTATAAAACTAGATACCAGAGAGAATTAATTTTCCTACATGAAGTGCTCAATTTGCAGCTAGCTATATTTTATTAAGGATGTCAAGAACCTGGAATGTAGTGTCGAAGGTGCTTAAGCAGCTCACATGGGCACAGAAGATGTGCAAAAGGATCCAACTGCCTAGACTCACATCTCCATCTGCTGTGTTACTGTCCCTGAACTCTCACAAGCAACTACACACAAGACCTTATTTTGGGGTTTTTTGTTGGTGTTTGTTTTCCGGAAAAACCAGCTGCTGGATCTCTATTCACTCAAAAGTCCAGCTGGAACTAAGAGAAATTCTACTTGGGATGGAGAATGCTGCTGTGATATTGAGGGGTTAAATGTCAGTATTTTAGCACAAGATTATGCCAGTCACCAAAAGAAGAAACACAATTCAAGTAATCACGTATGGGAAAACCTTTACATCCAGAAATGAAGATTACTTTCTGTTTTACAGAAAAAAAAAATGCTGATATTCTACCATCTGATTTCCTCTGTTAACTTATTTTCCTAACAAAATAACTAGACTTCATTCTGAATTTTGAGATAAGCAGAGCTTACTTTGAAGGTGAGGAGTAGAAACCAATAATTATCAGTAAGAAATTCTAACTAGAGACCAACACAATTATATATATATAGTGGCATCTGTATGTCTCAGGTAATTCTTTAGGAACCTTTGTTTCCTATTAAAATGTCTCCCTGATGAAAGAATATATATATTTTTTCTAAGATTAAAGGTTCTTCTTATAGATACTATACGGATTTAGCAAATTTGTTGCAAATAGCTTATATATAAATAATGTTTATAATCGCAAATTACTTTGGAAGGAAATAAATTATAAGTTATTAATTTATATTCATGTTTGACAGTGCCTAAAAAAATTCTTGGACATGACTACTACTACTAAATTATACTAAAGCTCTTGTAATTTTAAAAAGTGAGGAATTTTTATATGATGTTTGAATCTGATATACTATACTATCAAGATTTCAACTAGTTTTGCCAAAAGTAAAAGATAATCAAAAATTTCTCATGATTTACCTGTTATAATATCGGCCTCCCATCATGAACTGATTGTTTGGTGTTGGGCATATTTTAAATCTCTGAATATTTTCATTAGTCCGAAAATAAAGTGAATAATCACCAGGAGTATTATCTGAAGGCCTCACAAGAAAACTGCAGACTTGGCCAACTGTAAAAATTAAGCTGTTAGTTTATTTCCTGATTATTAAACAAAAAAGAAAAAATGTTTAACTAGTATAATTACAGAGTACATACAAAATCATAAACATGTAAATTTTCATAAGTTGGTTCTTAAAGACAATTTAATATATTTTCTGGTTTATAATTCACAGCCACCCATGTTGCTGTCTGCAAAACCTCTGGTATGACTTACCACCTTTATTACATAAAAATATGAAACAGAAATTTTGCAGCAGTTGATTCTGATCAATAAATAATGTTTTAAGTTGGAAAGTCTAACCTAAACACAGTTAGGGGACACTGGCTAACCTCAGACAGTCTGTGTGTAAATCCTCTCAATAAGAAGCCTCTAAAATTAAGACAAATTTTGCTTAGGAACAGTCTGTATTTTATCAGTGTTTCCAATTACAGTAGAATCTGACCACAGGACTCTAACAAACTGGCCAATATACAGAGATGGTCAACATCAGGAATTAGGGCTACTACTGTTCCAATATGTACATGGGTACATATCTAGTCTGCAAAAATTAGGTCAACTTAAGGAGGTGGTCAACTATGGAGGTTCTACTGTATTTTCCTATTAAATGTAGAGAAGTTTTTTTTTTTTTATATCTTCCATTAGAAGTAACTCCTGATACAGAGATACTCTGCCTTTTCTCCATTTAAGTCATAATGACAAGAAAAGATCAGGACCTGACTGTTTTTAGGAAAGCAGAATGAACACATTTTTAAAACACTTGATGTAATTTTTGTATAAATTACTAACAGTTCTAACAGTCTAACCCAAGGCTTTTAATATCGAGTAATTTCACATTCAATACAAAGAAGTGAAAAATAAACCTCCTTAAACTTCTAAGGCTTAATACAAAAAAAAGTAAAAAGTAAACAAGAAAGTTGCAGAAAATATATAATTTATAGGCTGAAATAAAAATGTTTCTATGTGTAAGTCAATACAACAAATCTTGGTGAAAAGAATCCGGGATAGTCTGTGTATTTCTTGCAGAAAATTAAGATAGAAATTTCATGCAAGTTGCTTAGTGTACCTTTAAGGAGAGAAAATCCTGCCAGATTCTCAAATAGCACAGGACCCAAGGAAAACACAAACTAATGTAAAGAAATCATGCCTAAGACAAGAGTGAGTGGCTCAACTACCTGGTGGGCACAAGTTCCAAAAAAGAAACTTATATCCAAAATTCAACAACAAATTCATACAGTTTTATTTGGGTCCCACTCTGAAAGCTGATAGAATGTCATTCTGGTTTAGCATTTATTCTCTATTAACACCATACAGAATTATCAAATTCTTTTTTATTTTTGAACCCACTTAAACCTACATCCTCATGATAAAATTAAGCACTTCAAAAACCTCTTCAAATCTTTGGAAGTGCAAAGCATCAATTTAAAATACAATGTCTTATGGCTTAAAACAACAATTAAGATCATATCTTTAATAATCAATAGCTTATTCACCATGAGAATCTATTTTACCAAACACATAAAGTACCAAACAAGGATCATTTTTAAATAAATAAAACTTCTAAATTACATATGACAGTTTAAACTTGTCTCAAATCTTTAGAAGATGTGATTTACTGAAGGAATATTTGGCAGTTAACATTAAATTCAACCTTAAATAGTAAGAATAAACAATGACAGGATGGTTTTTGTTTTAAATAATAAACCCATAAAATAAGGCAACTGTTAGTTTGCATTTCTATATAATACCAAGAGTTTTGAAAAATGTTAAAATTTACACATTTCAAATAAGGTTTTGAAAAATGTTAAAATTTACGCATTTCAAATTATATAATCCCACAAGTTCACAAAGATAAATAAATACAAGTATGTCTGCTGTAGAGGAATGGCAAAATAATTAAAAGCAACAAATATCCCTTTACAGAGGACCATTTTTAGTATTTATATAATGAAAAGCTTACGCTATTAAAAAGAATAAAAATGTCTATCTGCACAAAAGAAATGATCTCCCAGTATATATCCCTAACATGAAAAACGTATGCTGGTATGAATGTGTACATGGTAAAGGATAAGGAAGGGACATTCAAACAGACACAAAAAACTTTCAGAAAAATACAGAAAAAAAACTAACATCTAGTGTTACTTCTGAAGAAGGGACCGGGGCCTGATGTAAAAGAAAAATACTTTATTAAATTTTATACTACATATATGTTTACACTAAAAACAAAACAAAAAACACCAGCTTCTGAGTGTTGGGAAAGAAATTATAACATGCACAAACAGACTGAAGACTAAACACAAAATATACAATAAACGATTAGTTTACTTTTTTATTCTTTTTAAACAGAGATTAGAAAAGACAAGTGAATATACAAGTACCTGTCATTAGTAAATTATAAGCTTCTTGTTTGGAAATCTTCCCATGGAACCATCTTAAAAAGAGAACAAATTATATAAATTGAAAGTCCTTCTTGCTGTTATCATATGACCAAAACTAAAAAACCAGCATAACTTTAATTCAAAATGACCTAATGAAATAGATGCAACGCACTTGATCAAACTGTCATGTTACTACATTTTGTAGGCATACAACACTTAATTTCAACAAAATATTAAAAGAAAATTAGAAACAACCAAATACAAACTACAATTTCTTTTCTTTTTTTCAGTTTTTGGCCAGGGCTGGGTTTGAACCCACCACCTCCAACATATGGGGCCAGTACCCTACTCCTTTGAGCCACAGGTGCTGCCCCAAACTATAATTTCTTTATTAATTACCCCTATAAAAATATCAAAGATTATATCATGATAATGACAAGTGATATACGCTTACTACATAGTGAGCTCTTTTTTCTTTTGGAGTGATGGAGAAATACAGGTAGTAGAGCCTACTCCAGTACTGCCCAATAAAAAAAAAAAATTAATGAATCAATTTTTCTTATATTTCTCTCAAAGTGAATTTTCCTATAGCATGTGATAAATTCTGTCTTCAAATAAAATCAAAATGTTGATGCATAAGATGGGATGATGAAACAAGCAGATAGAAACATCAAGAACTGAAAGAGGCTCGGCGCCTGTGGCTCAAGTGGCTAAGGCGCCAGCCAGATACACCTAAGGTAGCGGGTTCGAATCCCCAGCCCAGGCCCACCAAACAACGATGGCTGCAACCAAAAAATGGCCGGGCGTTGTGGTGGGCGCCTATGGTCCCAGATACTTGGGAGGTGGAGGCAGGAGACTTGCTTGAGCCCAGGAGTTGGAGGTTGCTATGAGCTGTGACGCCATGGCACTCTACCTAGGGGGATAGCTTGAGGCTCTGTCTCAAAAAAAAAAAAAAAAAAAGAACTGAAAGCAAAGAAGGGCATAGTGTTCCTAATTCTGCTTGAGGTAGAGGAGCCTGTCGAACTTGGGTGATAAAGTATCTTATATTCTATATTCCTAAAGTAAGCCCTTAGAAAGTATTATGTCACTATACTCAAGATACATAACATATTATAATTAGAGTCTTTAAATGTTATCTTCAAATGAAAAGACAAATCTACTTTAAAAATTATTTACTAGTCATTAAAGTATTTAAAATCTTTTAATTATATTTAAAATCTCCTATTATCTATCTTGCTGATTAATACATTTTAATGCCAACTAAAATCCCATATCACCTCTCTACCACTTTTCTGTATCTTCTTGGAGTCTACAATTATTTTTAACAATGGATTAAAGCATAAGTTGGAAAATAAACATATTACAAGACTAAAACATATAAGTGCTCTAAAATCCAGTGTTACAAAGACCTGAACTAAAATATGGTTATTTAAGACTGAGAAGAGGGCACACATTTGAGAAATATTTTAAGAGATTAAAATCATCAGGACTTGGTACCTACACCATGGAAAGAATGAGCTGGAAAGAAATTCAGCTAAAGTTATACCCTCTACTTCATCTCAAAGGGCACTTGTGGATATTACTAAGGACACATTAAAGAATTTAGAGAGCCACAGCCCCTGCTTTAGGAAGTAAAGGGAGCAGATGCACACATAAAATTAACCAACAATACTAATTTAATTCATCCTAAATACCAAATGAGTAAGAGATTATATATAAAAAAAGTGAAGAAAATGGAAGAGTTACAATGGTATTAGTAACAAAACATTTTTCAGTGGAAGTGGGTTATAGCTTTAAATATTTACTTGCATTTGACCTTTTTTTTAATTTAAAGAAACTATGCTTTATTTAAAATAGGAGTAAAAATCTGTATTTATAGTTTCTCTTAAGTATCAGGAAGTTCTCAACACTAAACTCGTTCTTGTACACATCAACTAGGCAGATTGATCACCTTACAACAGGCAGATACCTTCTGATTTTCTACTTCCCACTGTCTTCCCTAACTCCAAGAGTGAATGTCAGTTGCCATTTATCACCACACTTATGGGGTTGATTTTTAACAGTAGGGAACTAGTTCTGTATAACTTGACCTCTACCGAAGAAGAAAAAAAAGTAAAAGAAAAATTATTGTGTTTAGAGAAAAATAGTAATATATTCACTTGCTTATGTTACCTGACTCCTCCAGGCACTAATTAAAATCTGTAACTCCTAATATCATTGAGAGGGAGATTTCAAACTAATACAGTCACCAAGATACAGTCTCAGTAATGGAGTCTATACTGTAGATCCATAAAACAATAAGAAAAATAAACTCAGACAATACATTTTTCACTTAAGGAAGGGTGGGGAACTAAGGTGACTGCAAAGGGAGTATTCACTGTAAAGTCTATTAAAATAATGTAGGGCCGTGCTTGTGGCTCAAAGAGTAGGACACTGGTCCCATGTATAGGAGGGGGTGGGTTTAGAAGTCCCAGTCCTGGCCAAAAAAATTGCAAAACAAAAAAATAAATAAATGAGTTTAAAAAAGTGTACGATAGAACTGGATTAATGCTTAAGATCTTAAAAAGAAAACATATATATATAATCAGTCTGAAAGATTATGGAATCTCTTTAAACATATATATAAAATCAGTCTGAAAGATTACAGAATCTCATTAAAATGGTAAAGAACACCCTGGGGCACTTCTCTGACTGCCCCGCCTAAAAACAATCTGAACCATAAAGTTTATAGAGGTTGCTACAAAAAAAGAAATACTTACAAAGCACAATTAGCAAAGAAAAAAAATAAAATGAATACTATGAATAATCAATAAGAAAATATAGAAATGTGAGGAACTGTGACATTCATAATGTTGTGAATGTAATATTTACAGTTAGTCTTTAATTTGATGATCCAAGAATTATATACAGGTATGGGCTACCTTTCTTCTAAAAATAAAACTTTATCACTAGACCCTTAAGAAAATATTGAGACATCCCTTTCCTGAGTCAAATTTTAAAAAAAATTAAGTCAGTCCAAAATCTCTTTAAATTATTTTTAGGTCAAAATTTTCCAATTAATAAGTTTACAGATTTTTTTTTTCTTTCAATAATTACACATACTCACATTTTGCCTTCATGTGGATCTTCTTCCCGGCCCTAAAAAGAAGATATTAAGAAAGTATTATATAATGGGCTAGTAACCTATTTTTATTAAAACTCATAAAAATCGTATCTTCAAACATATCTCCACATACATGTATATAAAAAAAAGTTGCTTCTGTTCAAGAACTATCTTTGAGGCTGGGTGCGGTGGCTCATGCCCTGTAATCCTAGCACTCTGGCCAGGCCAAGGCAGGCGGATTGCCTAAACTCAGGAGGAGTTCAAGACTAGCCTGAGGCAGAGTGAGACCCCATCACTAAAAAACAGCCAGGTATTGTGGTGGGCACGTATAGTCCCAGCTACTCAGGAGGCTGAGGCAAGAAAATCACTTGAGTGCAAAAATCTGAGGTGGCTGTGAGCTGTGGTGCCATGGCACTCTACCAGAGGTGACAAAGTGAGACTCTTGTCTCCAAAAAAAAAAACTATCTTTCCCTCTCTATTATTCCCTCCTTGCTGCCATTACTTTAATAGAGGACCCCACCCCCTTTGCTTAACTATTTCAGTAGTCTATAGTGTAATTACTTCTTTTTCCCACCCTACCACTCCAATCTGGATTCATCAGTTTCAACCACAGCTCTGCCCTACATTAAGAAAAACCAAACTATACAAAACAAAATTTTAAAACCAAACCTTCAACACCTGTCTACAAACACGTCAGTCTGCAACCAGACTCCTTATCGTAACAATCAAGTCCACATTTCCTATTTCACACTAAGAATTCTCTTTAGGTACTTATACCATGGTCACACTTAACTATCTATTTGCCAGTGTCCCACCACTGTAGCTTGGATTGTTTTGTTGTTGTTGTTCTTAGAATATCCTTTCCACAGATTGCTTCCTACCTGTTAGATAAAACTTAAACCATCTACGAAAGATCTCTCTCAAATGCTGCCTCTTCAAGTAAGCCCGTAAAAAGTGAATATGAACTATTATTTTGAATACAAAAAAGACTTCCTCCCTTTATCATCTTCTGAACTTCACTGAATTCTAAATTCCTAGTTTTAAGATATACTACTATTATTCACTCCACTATAGTGGTTATAAGCATCTTGAGGTCTTTGCCATTCTTTAACACTGACTACAAGCACAAGCACCAGCACAAGACTAGACAGGAAGTTTTTACTGAGTATCTGGTGAAGTGTAGTAGTACTACTACCTAACACAGTACCTGGCATTGAGTTTTCAGTGAATAAAGAATGACGGAACAAGTAGACAAATGGTCTAACTGTACATGAATTTACTTACCTCAATTTGGTCCTCACTCATTAAATACCTAATCAGGCTAAAAATAAACCTCACTGAATTCCTATTATATCTTAGGCAATATGCTGATAAACTATAAAAATGAACAGCATTAGGCTTGGTGCCCGTAGCACAGTGGTTACGGTGCCAGCCACATGCACCTAGGCTGGTGGGTTTGAGCCCAGCCCAGGCCAGCTAAACAACAATGACAACTGCAACAAAAAAAAATAGCCAGGCACTGTGGCAGGTGCCTATAGTCCCAATTACTCAGGAGGCTGAGGCAAGAAAATCGCTTAAGCCCAAGAATTTGAGGTTGATGTGAGCTGTGATGCCACAGCACTCTACCAAGGGTGACATGGTGAGACCTTGTCTCAAAAAGAAAAAAAAAAAGGTATTATGGAAATAGGAGGAAACAATTTGCCCTAAGAGAATTTAGAAAGGCAATAAAATCTCTGTGAAAGAAGGGGTGACATATGAACTGAAAAAGATGAACCATATTTTACAAGGCAGTCTATCAAGACAGGAGTGTCAAGGTAACAGTAGAAAGTATAGGCTTAGAGCCATTCATGAGCTCAACATCTACTGAATGTCAACTAATGCAAGATACTATTCAGGCAGTGAGAATACATCATTGAATCAGAGACAGAATCCCTACCTTCAGAGAGCATACATTCTAGAGTCAGTACACCAAAGTCCAGGGGTGCTCAGAAAACAGTAATTAGAATTTTAGAAGAGGAAATTCCTTAAATCCAACCACTAATTGAATGCCTGGACCATCTTCAGAATCTGAACATGCACCTAGGCTGGTGGGTTCACCAAATGGTTTTTCTTTTCTCTTTTTTTTCCTTTTTAACAGAGTCTCACTTTGTCAACCTTGTTAAGAATACCATGGTGCCATAGCTCACAGGCTCATGCGATTCTCTGGTCTTCAGCTTCCCTGAGTAGCTGGGACTACAGGTGCCATAGGTACCCACCACAATGCCTAGCTATTTTTAGAGACAGGGTCTCACTCTGGCTCAGACTGGTCTCAAACTCCTGAGCTCAAGCAATCACCTACCTTGGCCTCCCAGAGTGCTAGTATTATCTTGGCCTCCCAGGTGTGAGCCACCACGCCTGGCCCCAAATGGTTTTTTAATTTACAAGGAATTCATTATCTTACAATAAAAGCCCATTGTGAAAAATTATTCTAAATGTTGGAGTGAAAACTGTTTATAATTCTAACTTGTAATTGTTGCAAAGTATGAATATATTCATTTTTTAGCAGCCACATCACATTGTTCACTCATACTGAGTTGTTATTTGTTCCTTCTAAATTTGATCCAGAATTCCAAGAGCTCAAGAAAAATTCAACTATACTGCAATTCCTCTAAATAATCAGGATAAGGAAGGGAGTTATATAGCAGAAAGAGAGAAATCCAACATAAAAGTCTAACAACTTTTATAAGAAAGCCAAGACAGTGAATACCTCAGTTTGAATACTTCTTGCCTACATGGAGTAACACTCTGTCCTATTATTGGAATACTAATCTGGGAATTACGAGTTCTAATTCCAACTATTCTAAGTAACTATGTGACGTGAGTGTCAAGTATATCATACCATTTTCCTCAAATCCTTCACCTTTCCTCAGTGTGTTTAACTTCTATACATCAAGATCTAGATGCCAGAACAGGCAGACAAGAGAATTAAGAGCAAAGAAGCATATCTTGCACTGCTATCTCCCTGGAGCAATAATCAGAGCACACATTTCACCATACATGGTATTACCATGTCTGTGGCATAATTTGAAAACAGTAACTTTGACAGTTGTAAACAAACCAACAAAAAAAATCAACAGAAATTCCATCCTACTGGACAAATCCAAAGGGAAAGAGAAACCTGAAATTTTAATATAATGTTGGATATATTACAAGACTTGTCTCTAACGTACAAACGCTGTTTGAAACTGCTGACCTATTTTCTAAAACTCCACATATACAGTAATTTATACTGTGGTAAGATGACAAATATTTTGTGACAACAACAAAAACAATGAGAATATTCAAAATGTAGAATAATGTAATAATACATGTGCAGTAAGTAAATTTTTCCAAAGTTCCTGGAAAACTCTACATGTGTTTGGAAGATAAGGATCTGAAAGTGAACATGTGAACCATGATCAGTTTGATACAACTTCATTTATGAGGAAGAACAAGAGGGCAAAAAAGGGATAAAAATAAGCCCAAATGTTAATAGTTTTTTACTTAAAAGATGTTAGTATGTTAATACACTTTTTTTTTTTTTTGAGACGGAGCCTCAAGCTATCCCCCTGGGTAGAGTGCCATGGCATCACAGCTCATAGCAACCTCCAACTCCTGGGCTCAAGCGAGTCTCCTGCCTCAGCCTCCCAGGTAGCTGGGACCACAGGCGCCCGC
>CAUYQV010172386.1:0-11438 GCA_963574575.1 Galagoides demidoff | reverse complement strand
ACTGTACCCCATGTTTGCATTAATGTACACAGCTATCATTTAATAAAAAAAAAAAAAAAGAAAGAAACAGGCTGTGCCTGAGGAAGATCTGCCACCCGAGGTGTTTGGCGCAAATGCTGACCAGCAGGACAGCCTGTGATGGGTACTGGCCACGTGGCCCACTCAGATCTTCTCTTAAGTCTCGGATACGTGGAAAAGGGAATGCAAGGTGGCTTCAGGCTAGTGTGAGCTCAGTCAGGCCACTGTTTGGGTTACTGAAGGAAGATACAGTGCAAGGCAGTCTCAGAAGCCCCCAGTGACTGGGTAGCTGCAGAGACGACTTTCTAAGCTTTCCCCAGGTTCGTTCCAAAAATAAATCCCCCATCACCAAAATCCAGCTATGTACCCCTCATATGCCCCAAGGAGACCTGGCCATAAACGGGACAAGGAGCCTTGGGGGATGTGACATGAGCAAAGGCTGTCTCCCCAAGACTACAGCATCCAAATTCAAAAAGATACTCTTCACGTTCATATGAAAACTGTGGGATGTTTCCAAGCCTGACGGGCCATTTTAAATTTGGGAATGCAAATCTGTTGCATTTTCATCTCTCGTTACCTCTGTAGACACTGCTGATTGGTCAAACAGAAAAAAGCCAACTTTAGGTTCAGAATCCTCCTCAAGATTCAGGATAGCGCCACGGGTAACAAGCTAAAATACAACTGCTGGCATCTTTTAAATCATTCAATCTAAGACAACACTGTCACAAAAATAGAACTCTTCTAGGTGGTAGACTTGCGTTCCAACTCAGTGAGGCACCCCCTTCAACGATGTCATCTACTCACCAACTGGGGACAACAACATCTGCCCCCCTCGGACTCGACGTGTGGGAAGTTCTTTGTAAACAGAATGAAAGGTGCTGAGAAAAGCTGAGGAGATGGATATGTAGAAACATGCAACGTAGATGCCATCCTCAAAGCCAGGCATGTTCAGTTCTAAACCCAAGTTCAGTCCCCTTTTCCTAATACAGAAATACTTCACAATTCCTGAGCCTAAGGCTTCTATTTCTAGGCTGCGGCAGACCATTTTCTTGTTTGAATAATTAAATGCTTCAAGAAATATAAAAATAATCTTTTAAACATAATACTGTATTGACACCACGAGAAGAATTAAGGAAAGCAAAGTTCCCCATAGTGACGGGAAGGCGAGAACCTAGGGTACAAGGAAACAGTACAGCCACACTGGACCCCGAGTGTGTCTGTGGAGACCTACAGACCAGCTTCTGCTCTGCTGTCTCTGTGGGGGTGGCAGAGACAAAGAGACAAAGTCTCAGTCTTCACATTCTGTGAAGAATATAACAGAAGACCCCTGAATAAATCCATGACTCCAAAGACTACAACCTGCCCTTGAGAAGGGAACATCCAGGAAACGTGTCTATCTCCGTCTTTGTCCTGTGTGGAGAGATTTTATAAGTGCAAGCCAACTCTCAAGGGCTTTTGCTGTCAATTCATATTCTTCATATGGACTAAAAAGTACCGTAAGTGGAGGATGAATTTTGAGTGGTTCTGGGGTAGGCAGAGCTCTTGGGAAAAACCCTTCTTTGGAGGGCTTCACCTTCAACTCAGATATCAAAATATTCACCAAAAATAAAGTAAGAAAATACAAACTATTTCAGAGCATCATGAATGAGAACATACAAGAAAATCAGACTCATAACAACTTCAGATATTACAGTTACAAGACACAGAATATAAAATAACTATTTATAATATGACTGAAGAAATTATAGAGCAGTTTAAACATAAAGACAGAAAGTAAGCTTTATAAAACAGTAATAGATTTTTAAAAGACCAAATAGAATTTCTAAATGACATATATTGTAGTGGTTAAATTTAAAAACTCAACAGGTAGACTAAACAGCATGTGAGCTGAACAGAGTATTAGTAAACTGGAATACAGATCCAAATTTTGCCCAGAATCCAGTTAAAAGGAAAAAAGGTATGAAAAATAACAAAGGAAAGGTTTAGTGAACTAAGTAAAATGGTAAGTCTAACAAATGTGTTGCTGGACTTCTAAATTAGAGGAAAAAATAATGGAGAAGAAATAATATTCAAATAGGTAATAGCTGAGGGTAGTTCAGAATGTTGGAAGACATAAAACTGAGATTCACAAAGATCAACAAATCCCAAACAAGGTATATCAAGGAAAATTAACACCTAGACATGTAATAATAAAACTTTATGATACACAAGAAAGTCAAGGTGTTAAAAGTATCCAGAAGGGAAGAGAAGAATACCTACAAAGAAACAGCAGTAAGACTTAGAGCTGACTTCAACAAAAGTTGAAGTCAAAAGTTGAACCTAGAAGACAGAGAAATATTATCTTCTAAGTCCAGAGAGGGAGTAACTGTCAGACTAGACTTCCATAATGAATAAAGCTATCTTGCAAGAATGAAGTCAAATAAAGAGAACTTAGAAAATTAAAAAACACAGAGCATTTGCTACCAGAAAAAAAATCAATAAAGGAATTGTAAGGGATATTTTTTAGGAAGAATATGGAAAGGCTAAGATAGAATGGTAAGCAAAAGTGTCCAGGTTAAGGTTAAACTGTGCACAGTTTGGTGGCTTTGTATGGGGGGTGCGAGAAAGAGAAATCAGGCTAGAATTAAAACACTGACAAAACCACTAAATAATTTAGAATGTATTGACCAGAGCTAAAGCATTAAAAGTTTTTACCTTGTTCACAAAGAAGAAAAGATACTAACTCTAGACTATGCCAACTATGTGTGTTAAACTAGAAGTTTGACAGAACTTTCAAACAAAGGGAAAATGATGAAATCAGACCTGAGAATAGCACAAAAATGGAGATGAGGTATATAAAGAATGACGTAAATAAATTCTGATATATGAATGAATAATGACAAGAAGCATAACTGAAATTAGCTCTCCAACTAAGAATTCAAAAATTACATACACGAAACACAGGGCACAAAAAATCATAGGATAGAAAAAGATTTGAGGCAAAGATAAACCAATAAAAATCTAGTTCAATATTAATGTCAGGTGGTTTGTATTTTAAAAAGCAGTCTTATAGAGAAAGATGGTCATGATTTCATTACAAAAGTGGTATAACAGGAAGTATGATAATTCTAAATTATGTTCAACAAATAGAAATCAAAAATGAACAAAATTACAAATACCATAGAACCATACAATTTATTACAGTAGTGAAAAATTTTAATATATATTTTTATAATCAATAAATAATAATTAGAAAAGTTAGATAGGATATATAATATTTGAACAGTAAAAATTAGTAGGCTTTATCTACTGGACATATAACAACTTTCTGTCCAGTGATCTTAAAATTTACATTCTTATAAAGCCACATGGAATATCTATAAAAACTAACCATATACTAGTCCTTTAAGCTACTCTTGAGAGCAAAGAATTGGTTGTTTTTAAATCACATGATCTGGTCATAATGCAATTAAACTATAAATCATTTGAAACACATAACAAGAAAAGCATATTATGTCTGGAATTTTTTAAAAGTTCTTCTAAACAACTTATGAGCCACAGAAGAAAATAATGAAAATCATAAAATATTCACAAGCAAATTTAATGAAAACAATATGTATTACAACTTATGGAACGTAGCTAAAGCAACGTTTAGAGGAAAATTTATAGCCTGAATTTTTTGTGTTATAAAAGACTAGCATTATTGAGCCACAGTTAAGCTAACTTAATAACTATTAAAAAAAGAACAACATAATAAATTCAAAATTGAAAGAGGAAAATAAAATATTAAAGAAAAGAGCAAAAAATAATGAAAAGCCAAAATAACAAGGTTCGAGGCAAAAATCAGCTCTTTGGAAAGACTAATAAAATACATTAACCTACACAATTCAATAAAAAATTTTTTGAGAGAGAGAAAGCACACATATAAGTAATATAGAAATGAATAATGGAGATGTTAAATTGAAAACAGATGGATATTATAAAACAGTTTACATCAATGCATGCAAAAGTTTATATGAAATAACTAAGTTCCAAAAATAAATGGAAATTAGTAAAATACTTCAAAAATATTTTAAAACCCAAGAGTTTTATAACCCTAGGTAAATTGATTCAGTATTTTAAAATTTAAGGCCAATTGTTTTATAAGCAGAACTGTCAGATATCCTAAAAGGAAATTAATCATCTTGCATAGATTCTTTACAGAGAATTAAAAACGAGGGATTATTTCTTTTATGAAGCTTCTCAACTGTGCTGATCAATTCTTACGTCTTCCCATTTATGTCTGATCTATCAGTCACTCAAATGTATATTTTGATTTTCAACTACTTTCATGCATTCTATTCTGTAGGTCTTACACTTTTCTTTTTTGTACTTTTATCTTATTCTGGTAACAGTGATTTGAAAACCAGACAAGTCTGGTACAAGAAATCAGAATTACAAACTAATGTCACTCAAAACATTTACAAAAGTCTTAAGGAGAGTAGTGCCAACTAAATCTAGCCTTGAGTCCAAGGAGAATACATCTTAACCAAGGTGACTTAATTCCAATAATTAAAGCAGGTTAAATATTTTAAAAATTCATACTTTGTAGGGAAATACTGTGGAACCTCCATAGCTGACCACCTCCCTACCTTGACCACTCCTCGAGCTGACTCATTTTCATAGGCATGCACCACATGTACATATCAGTCCAGTAAACTTTACTTCCTTATGTTCACCCCTCTGTATGTGGACCAGTTTGTTACAGTCCATTGAGTGCTCAACTTACAGAGGTTTTACTGTATATTACCTTGTTACATGCTTAAAATTCAAAATTCGTTCATAAAAAACTAGAAGTGGAAGTAATCTGATAAAGAATATCTACCAGAAGAGTCAGACTTCATAGTAAAATGTTTTAAGAATTCCCTAAAAATCAGTAACAGGACATGGATGCTCTCTATCCTCACTTCTAGAACACTGTATGTTTGTATGAATAAACACTCTAAGCTTTATCTAGTTGTTCTGTTCTTACAATTTCTCTTGGCTATACTAAAGCCTGTGCAAAGTTACCTTGCTTTCCATGCATGCTGCCTGTGCTGCTCCAGTTTTACTCTTGGTTTCTACAAACTTTTACTTTCTATTCCTTCATAGCTTGTAAAGTAAGACAAGAGAACTAAATATAAGGTTTAGGAATTGGAAAAGAAAAAAATAAAACTGTTGTGATTTTTAGTTGGTATAATTTTCTATGTAGAAAAGCCCAAATAATGTATGGATAAGTAATTAGAATTACTAGGAGACTTTAGCAAAATTTCTGCATTAAAAAAATCAATATAGCAAAGTCAATTGCATTGTTAGACACTAGAAAATAATTAGCCTGAAAATATAATTTAAATAAAAATACAAAATTTATGATAGCACAATATAAAGAATATAATAAATAAAGTGAAAATTCTTTAAAGAGAGAAGAAAGTACTAAAATTATGTTAAAGTCTAAATAGGTAATATTATTATGTACTTGGATAGGAAGGTATCATTTCTCTCCACATTGAACCATAGCATCTGTAAAATTCCAAGCAAAATCTCAATAAGGGTTTTCATGGAACTTGACCTATTAGCTAATTCTCAAGGGCTGAGACTAGCTAGGACATTACTGATTTTTACATTGGATTTATTTATCCTGAACTGGCTGGCAGCCACAGCCACAGACTTCAAGCTACACTCCACAGCAAACAATTTGGTCCTATAATGTCAGGACTTTCCCCTAGTTCTGGGGAGCACTCCCAGCATCACTAGCTGGGATCCCACGGTGTTATTCAGGGTTTATGGTAATACACTAAACACAGTGAAAGACACAGTGAGAGACCACTTCATTTTTTACTGTAATACACAATTTATAGGAGAGACAAATTGCTCACATGAAGATGATTAGCATCACTCTGTGTTTC
Source organism: Galagoides demidoff (assembly GCA_963574575.1). NCBI lineage: Eukaryota > Metazoa > Chordata > Mammalia > Primates > Galagidae > Galagoides > Galagoides demidoff. The sequence goes on along the minus strand of CAUYQV010172386.1, from coordinate 5,517 downwards.
AAGTAGACACTCAAAGCACTTGAGAAGGGACAAAGAGAGAGATTTCAGAGGGGTGGGAGAAAAGCCTGGTCTGCTGCAGAAGGATGCCTGGAGGGTCCACGGAGACATTATGGGGACACTGTGGTCAGCACTGTGGTCAGTCCTCACCAAGAAAGGGAAGGAATGTGGATATGAGGTAACCTAGGTAATCAATGACCAGTAGAAAAGAGTAAAGGTGCCCAGAGGTGCAGAGACACCAGTGAAAGAGTTACAAACAATTCCAAATGGAGAGAAAGGGTATTTACACCTGTACACTGCCTGTGTGTCTGTCTCTTCTCGCTCTTCCTCTTTGGAAACACTCTAAGCTTTATCTAGTTGTTCTTACAATTTCTCTTGGCTATACTAAAGCCTGTGCAAAGTTACCTTGCTTTCCATGCACGCTGCCTGTGCTGCTCCAGTTTTACTCTTGGTTTCTACAAACTTTTACTTTCTATTCCTTCATGCCTCAGGTGAACTTTCTAGTTCTACTGAGTAAATGGGCCAGGCTGACTGGGTTGGGGGAACCAGAACCCCAGACCCTCAACAACTGCAATAGCCATAGCAATGATTAGAGTAGTATGATATGTTTTATAGTTAATTTTTTTGTAATTCTGATTTAGTACTTCATTTCATGTTTATTTACATTCCCCACAACTGCAAATGATGTCATATCTGGTATGTGTTTAAGTTTTGATAAATTTTAAGTTTTTATGACAGAATTATAATATTTTATGGTATTAAATGATAAAACAGACTTGAATATGTATATATTTTATGCATTTGTGACATGTCTTACTTTTTCTTAATTTTTTTATAAGGTATACAGTTCTTCTGTGAGAGGAATTCTAATTTTTTCTAGGGTATATAGTTCCTCTGTGACATTTTTCAGATTGTTGCAAATCTCCTAATTTTTTTCTCAATATATTTATTGAAAACCATTTGCGCATAAGTGGACCCATGAAGCTCAAACTTGGGTTGCTCCAGGGTTATCCATATACACACACACAGGCAAAACAGCAGAGTATGCACTAAGATGCTAATGCTGGTAACCTCTGGGCAGTAGGAATGTAAGTTCTTTTAAAAAGAAGCATGTTTGATTCTCTGTATACCCTAACTTCCACAGTGTACATATACTCTTTCTTTAATAGTAAAAGAATTAAAATAAATGAATGAATATATAAATGAAAGATAAAAGAAACACACAAATTGTGGGAGGCCAAAACAACAACATAAAGAAAACAAAGGGACAAGCACAGAAAGGGGGATGTTTGTCCCAAATGTGACCAAAGAACTAATATCCAGAATACTTTTTAAAAACCCTAATAATTAATGAGAAAAAAGCAGACAATCTAATTTACAAATGGGAAAATGGCACAAAGGTATACCACAGAAATCCCTAAGATCCATTTTAAACTTATGAACAGGTAGTCCAGCTCATTAGCCATGAGGAAAATACACATCACAGCCACTGGCAGCTACTATCGCCTCCTCCAGATGGGTGGAAACTAAATTCTGAGCAAGGGCTGGTCAGATGTTCGTGCAAAGGGAATTCTTATAACTTATTGGTGAGAGTGGAAAAACATTGACATTCCTTATGAAACTTGAAGATAAACAAATAACCCAAGAATTTTCCTGCAAGAAATATATCTGAGAATTATGTTTGGAATAAGTCCACCAGGAATTCACAGCAACACTGTTTGTAATAGTTCTAAACTGGAGATGACCCAAATGTCCATGAACATGAGAATGGCTTTTTAAAATTGTGGTACAGGATACCTCGGAATACCCAAAAGCTAGGACAATGACTAAACTCACCCTACGTACATAAGTAAATAGAAGAATCTCAAAAAACAATGGTAAGCAAAAGTAGCAAATCGCAAAAGAAATGTATTCTGTGTGACTCCATTTACATAAAGTTCAAAAACCAGAAAAAGCAAGCAAGATATTACTTAGGAATGCATACGTGTGTGCATATGTGTGTGTGTGTGTGTGTGTGTGTAAAACTACCTAGAAATGCAAAGAAATGATTTTTAAATACTCAAAGACAATGGCCATATAGGGAGTGAGATGGATAAGCCACCAAGGAGGGTTATACAGAATTTCTAAGGGTATAAGTATACACTATTTCCTAAACCAAGTGGTGGGTATACGAGAGTCTGTTTTCTATCATCATTTATTATTTATTAATATTCTGATTTAATGATAATATTATTTAAGCCAGGGTCCTTAAACTTTTTAAACAAGGGGCCAGTTCACTGTTCCTCAGACGGTTGGGGGGCCAGACTGTGGGCCCCAGGACGAGTTAGCCGCTAAGCAGGACAGGCAGTGGCAGCAAAAACACCCAGCGGGCTAGATAAATGTCCTCGGTGAGCTGGATATGGCCCGCGGGGCATAGTTTGAGGACACCTGATTTAAGCCATACAAATACATTTCCTATATGATTTCATACATGTTTTTCACTGTTAACTATCCTGATTAAACAGCTGAAGTGTACTAAGAAAATTTTGTGCCTAGGAAAAAAATACAGGATTAGAGTCGCCACCAAATTGTTTGCTGTACAACAGGAACTCTGCAGCCATTCATTTGGGCATCTAAGAAGCACATCATTTTAAAAGGGAACATGTTGCAGTCCCCCAACCTCGCCTCACTGTAAAAGTTTAATTGTTAAAACTCCAAGATCTCAGCGATGCCCTGAGCACGCTGAGGCCTCGCGTGCCAGCCAGAGCAACACGCTGATGACCTTCAAGTATTGAGATTGGTTGGCAGGGACACTAACTATTATAATTATGCATTTTTGTGACTATAGAGATTTGATTAACTAGAAAACAGAAGCAATGCTCCTCAAGAAAAAACAACTCAGGAAGCTTACCCAAACATCACCTTATGATTCAAGTGCAATGAACTCCAACTAATACTTAATTACAAGAGGCGTTTGGAGGCTCAGAGTAGAATAAGATGTGGCATTCTCCCAAGGCACCTGATTGATTTCCCAGATTACGAAATTCAAGCCACTGAGAATTCTGAAAACATTGATCCAGTAAGAGAGAGCCCAGGGAGCGCTCAGGGCTTGTGAAGAGAATAAATACAGAATAAATGAAAGTGGCCAGGTTGCCTGTTACCGATCTCACACCAGAACATATTTCAAGCTTCGTTGCTGTTTTAGTTTCTAAGGTAGCTATTTCTTAAGGGTGAAAAGACAAACTTCATCCCTTTTTCTCAACACACCCGCAACTCCGGCCATTCATAATGACTGCATGATTTGCACAGGCTCAGAAAAACACAAAGCTAGGACTTGGATTATTTATTCTCTCTGAAAATGATTAGCAATGAAACATGCCCCATAAGTACAAAAATAAAAGACTTCGGTTACAAAATTTTTGAGGAGGAAAACAGCTGCATGAATGATGATTGGAGGAGATTTCTTTGCTGACTAAAATATCCCGACTTAAGTATAAGACAGGTACACATTGATGCAAAGTGGCAGCTAATACTAGGGTTTGCATCCCAGCTTCACTACTTACTAGCTGTGTGACCTCCTTAACATACTTAACCCTCTAGTCTCCCCTGCAAAGGAGATTAATAAGAATATTGATATCCTAGGATTCTCCTGAGTATAAATAAAACAACACATATGGAATATTTGGTGCATGCCTAGCATACAGCAAGTGTTAAAAAAAAAGTACCAATATTTTGGGTCTACTGTCAGTAGAAAGCCTCTACATTTAGTTAAGTACACTCAACAGAAGCCTGGACTTTTGCTGTGACCTTTCTATTATGAGGGGCATGCTTTCTATTATAAACTCCACGTCATGTGACCTCTTGCCCATGAAATAGGAACATGCCTGTGTGTACAAACAGATGCTCAGCCAGAAATAGCTCTAAACCAACTGTTCCACTCCCACTGTGATTTTTTACACGGGAGAAAAGAAAACAAACATCAGAAAAGTTCAGTGATGTTGATACTGGACAAGTGGTGCCCCAGCCAGCTCAGCCGAGTGGGGCTGGAGGACCTGCCGCCTCCGTCTTGGCAGTGTTGGTGGTGGCAGCTGGCAGAGGAACCAACAGGCTGGAGCAGGCTGGAGCACAGGCAGCAAGGGGAGCTTCCCATACCCACCTGAGGCTCCAATAGCCAAAGGAACCAGACACAAGCAGGGGAAGACACTGGCATTTCCTCCAGTGCATCCCTGATTGGTCCGTTTTCAAAACCTGCTCCTGATTGGTCTGTTTTCAGGACCTGAAAGCTCATTGGACAACTGCCCCTATATAAGCCCCTGAGCAGAGAGCCCAAGTACAGATTGCTGTAGACCTCTGAGGAAGAGAGAGCAGAAGAGCAAGAGCTGTAACACTTATATCCTGCTCTGCAAGGAGGTTTGGCTCTTTGTAAGAGCTGTGACTCTTGTACAAAACCTATCTTACTACTGATCTTGCTCTGCAAGGTTTGGCTCTTTGTGAGAGCTGTAACACTTATTGAATAAAACCTAACCTACTGTTGATCCTGTGGTCCGTCGATTCATTCATCGAATCACTGAGACCAAGAACCTGGAAATCCAGTATTAAAAATCCGGTATCAATGTCAGCTACCAGTTAGCTTTAAGAGAGGACATCTCTAGGACTATAAGAATTACTTCCCAGGGCACTAAGACACCTTTCTATGATCAAACATTACTTCCAGGACTATAAGAATCTGTCCAGCCCTACTATGAAACTAACTTATAGCTTTCATAGGAAAGCTATAACCCAATTTTGGCCCAAGAATATGGGGAATGGGGAGACGGAGGGAAGGGGAGGGGGGAAGATGGGTGGAGGGAGGGTGATTGGTGGGTTCACGCCTATGGTTTATCTTATAAGAGTACATGTGAATTTTTCTAAATGTAGAATATAAATGTCTTAACAATAACTAAGAGAATGACATGAAGGCTATGTTAACCAGTTTGATGAAAATATTTCAATTTGTATATAAAAACAGCACACTGTACCCCATGATTGTATTAATGTACACAGCTATGATTTAATAAAAAAAAATTCAAACAGGAAAAAAAAAAAAGAATTACTTCCCAGGGCACTAAGGGACCTTGCTATGATTAAAAATTACTTCCAGGAATCTCTGCAACATAAAGAAACAAGAAAGTTACCAAAATCCCAATAATAGGTATATCCTGATTTGTTTAAAGAAAAAAATATATAAAGAAGAAATTGGAATTCTGGAAGTTAAAATCCAAAACTTTTGATATTAGTTTCCAATAATATTCATAGACTGGAGTGCGTGGTCTTCCAACCGCCCTCACCATCATCCTAAGGCAGGGAAGGGAGAGGGCCAGTCCTGCAAGCCGCAAGCCACCAGTCTGAGAAAACAGCAGATCAGGGGAACAGCCACACCTACACCTATAGCTCCACCCCAGGGTATACAGAGCTGAGATAGGAAACTGGCAGGCCGAACTTGTTACAAAGTTGCAAGACATGAACCCAGGTCTCTGACAAAAAAGGAAAAGAGGAAGCAGT
>CAUYQV010172385.1:0-15122 GCA_963574575.1 Galagoides demidoff | reverse complement strand
ATGGCATCACAGCTCATAGCAGCCTCCAACTCCTGGGCTCAAGCGAGTCTCCTGCCTCTGCCTCCCAAGTAGCTGGGACCACAGGCACCCGCCACAACGCCCGGCCATTTTTTGGTTGCAGCCATCATTGTTGTTTGGCGGTCCTGGGCTGGGGATTCGAACCCGCCACCTTAGGTGTACGTGGCTGGCGCCTTAGCTGATTGAGCCACAGGCGCCAAGCTGGAAATTTTAATTTTATCTGGTAGGAAGTAACATCAAAGTAATATCCATTCTAAAAATGCAAAATGTTTAAATAACAGAAAAGTGATTTTCATTTTAACAAAATAAAAGAGAGTCATCAGAGAAAACATCATATCATCAGAGTAACCCTAACTCTACCAATATCACAGTACTTATTATCTATGTGTGACTATTTTTTCAGAGTCTCCTGAGACAAACATCCTCATGAAACCTTAACTAGAGGCTCAGCGCCTATGGCTCAAGCAGCTAAGGTGCCAGCCACATACACCTGAGCTGGCAGGTTCGAATCCAGCCTGGGCCCATCAAACAACAATGATGGCTGCAATCAAAAAATAGCTAGGCATTGTGGCTGGTGCCTGTAGTCCCAGCTACTTAGGAGGCAGAGGCAGAGGCAGGAGAATTGCTTGAGCCCAGGAGTTGGAGGTTGCGAGCTGTGATAATACGGCACTTTACCCAGGGCAACAGCTTGAGGCTCTGTCTCAAAAAAAGAAAAAAAACCTTAACTAGATAAACACGGGTGGAGGGGTGGAGGCTGAGCAGACTAGGTCAGCTGTACTACTTCAACTTGGCTTCTCAAACTCCATCTTGCAAGCCACTTTTCTGGCTTCACTAGGGCAGCAGTTCTCAAGTCACGACCCACAGGAACCATATTAAAGGGTAGCAGCATTAGGAAGGTTGAGAACCACTGCACTAGGGGATGAATCCTCCACCTTAAGATGATTACCTGGGAGTCCGTCAGGGGATGGTCATAGAAGGCTTTAAATAGCAAACCAGTAACTTTACACTTCATACTCTAAAATATTTGCAAGTCATGGAAACATTTTTAAACAGAGTGATAAAATTGCAATGTCCTGGAAATATTAAAGCAGAAGCAGTATGAAGAATGGCTTGTTTTTAGTTTCTGGAAGAGACCAGAAACAAGCTTCAAGTTAGGGTATGTAGTGAATCAGACCATGCCACAGGGACTTGGACCTCAAAAGTGTCAATAAAACTGGAGAGGTTTTATTCACAGGATAAAGACAGTTATCCTGTGAATCTGGATGTGTCTGTCTAGCCTTCTCTCACTCCCATCCTAGTGAGAGAGGATACCCAGGAAGGGTGGGGTCTAGGAGAACAGAGGTCTTCTCAAGGAGAACCCAATGTCTCCCCAAGGACACCTGCATGGTAACTCAGCTCTTAGAAATTTGTAGACTTAAATTCCTGGGACCTGGAAATTTCCACTTCTGTGAAATCCTGTAGTTCCGTGTGGACTGGAGCCACTTTTCCCGCTTAATTCAACTGACCAATGAGAAAGGTGCCTATGGCTTGGAACTTCTTGACTGGAGATAAAAAGGGAAAGACCAAGCTGACAGAGGACACCTGAGAAAACCTGTCTAAGAGAAGAGAACATCTCAAGGAGACCCCAAGGATACACCTGCAGGGTCCTCTCCATGGTAACTCAGCTCTTGGGAATTTATAGACTTAACTTCCTGAAACTTAGAAATTTCCACTTCTGTGAAATCCTGTAGTTCTGTGGGGGCTGTAACAGCTTCTCCCACTTTATTCAAACTGGCCAATGAGAAAGGTTCCTATGGGTTGGAACTTTTTGACTGGAGATAAAAGGGAAAGACCAAGCCAGTCAGGGAGCATGGCCATTTGGAATTCATCTATGCTGTAAGTTCCCAGCTGGTAAATAAAGCCCTTCCTCTTACAAACATGGTGTTTGGGTGCTCTTTCTCTCCATTGGGTCTCATCTTCCTGCAACACAAGAGGCTTATATTTAGAGAGCTACACTCATAACATTAGACCCTTGGCTTTGTCTTGTGAGAGTCAAGGCTCTGGTCCACTGAGAGTCACTGACAGGAGGCAGATTAACAGGAGAAAAGGCATAAAAATCTACTGTATACCGAGGCGCTTTCAGAATGAAGACCAAACCCTCCCAGTGAGATACAGACACTCAATGGATAACTGAAAGGATGAAGGACCTAAGGACATTTTGCCCCAGAATATGACTCCTTGATATAAAGAATGTTTTGAATTAAAGGCTATTCATGATTAGAGCATTGAAGGAGGCTTTCCTCTATCTGCATAAAACCTGAGTAACCTAATTTGGAATCAGAAGGGGTTGCTGACTTCCTTATTACATGGTAATAGATCTGGCCCCAAAATCATTTGAAACTTGAGACCTGTCTCTCAGGTTAATCTACAAATCAGTCTGTTTCCATCCATCTCCACACATCCCCCACCCCAACCACTTGCTCCATGTCCCTCCCTCCCTTCCAAAAGGCATCTATTGTAATAACCGAGCTCTCGCAGCCCCTAATCCCCCAGGACCAGTAGGGAATGCAACAAACCCCTTACACTTGAAAAAGGAATTTCTCCTAAGCCTTTTAGCTTCAGCCCCCACAAGGGAGAAGTTAAATTCTGGGAAGGAGCTAGAAGATAAGAAAAGGAAGGAAGGGAGGGGTGGATTTCAAATAAAGCCCTGGGTGAAAAGGACCCAAATTGTTCTCAGAAACTTACCCAATACTTGTTTGTACCCCTCAATTTATGATTTGTGAGCTAATGTACCTTAAATTAGCATGTTCCTCCACCCTGAATTGTGTAACCCCTTATGATATACCCCATCTTATGATTATGAAGTAATAATGTATTTGTGATGTATCTTGTGATTTATGAGCCAATATGTACCCCCACACTGCGACCCCCTGCCTTAACCACCTGATTGGCTTCTGTATTGCACTAGCTTGCTGACCAGCCATGACTATGCAGAATAACAGTATAAAAAGGCTTCTCACCCGCTATTCACGGCTGCATACCTTTGTGGTATCCAGCCCCCTGCAGGTGTAATAAATTTTATCAATTATTGCATCAAAGTGGGGTCCACCTCTCTATCTCTGTGGCTCGGTTTCATTTCACTATAAAGGTCTATGACCATCACTGAGACTTTGGGTAATCATTCCAGTGGTTCCCCACATGTGCATGATATTTGGAAATAAGCCTTTCTCTTATTAAGCTACCATAGTTGTGAGTTGATCTTTCAGCAACTTTAACCAAGGTTCTGTTTGGGGGCAATAAATGATTACTAGAAAGAATGATTGACTGGGGAACATAAATTGATAGGTAAAGAATTCTCTTTGGCATTTGAATGAGAGTGAGGGGCAGGATATTAGGAGTGGTTACATTCTGAGTCTTACAGGGAAAGGAAGGAAAAAAGAACAGCTTTTTCCCTGGGGGCTCTAGATCTTAGGAGGAAACAGAAATTTTAACTTCTTTGGGTGGGACAGTGGAGAAACTGAGGTCAGAGAGACCTGGAGGCTTCTTTGGTTCAGCATGTCCAAACACCTATTTGGAGATATCAGTTTCTAAGTCCTAGCTGTTCCAAAGGTTAAATTAGAAATCCACCCTATAGGAACCACCTAAGCATTTTTTATTAAACACCCTGAGAGGATGCCATTCATTGAATTAACTCAAAGTCATTCTTAACAAACTCCTCTCAAAATTCAAGGTGAGGATAACAAGTTCTTGTACACTCTTGTACACTTAAGCCCTTTGGCTCCACTGTTAGTAATCTCAGAGCTAAATATTACACATTGTTTTAATTTCCTTGGCCATAATTTTTTTGATGCCTTGTTTTTTCTGTTCTCATTACTTCTTGCTAATTATAAGGAAATTTGGGTTACTTTGCTAGAGCAGCTAACAGAACTCAGGGAAACACTTACTTACATTTCACAGTTGAATACAAAGGATATTTAAATGACACTTTTGCAAGAAGATGAGGCCCAGTGGAGAGAAAGAGCACCCAAACACCATGCTTATAAGAGGAAGGGCTTTATTTCAGCCAGCTGAGCAAATGGCATAAATGAATTCAAAATGGCCATGCTCCCTGACTGGCTTGGTCTTTCCCTTTTTATCTCCAGTCAAAAAGTTCCAACCCGTAGGTACCTTTCTCACTGGTCAGTTTGATTCAAGCAGAAGCTGTTTCAACCTCCACAGAACTACAGGATTTCACAGTAGTGGAAATTTCCAGGTCCCAGGAAGTTAAATCTACAAGTTCCTAAGAGCTGTGTCACCATGGAGAGAACCCTGCAGGTGTATCCTTGGGGGTCTTCTTGAGAAGACCTCTGTTCTTCTAGACCACATCCTTCCTGGGTATCCTCTTTCATTTCCCCCTTTTGAGACTCCATATATATTTTAATTTGGGGTCTCAATATCAGTTTGCTTCTGCAGGAGCCAGTATTAATCACTTTTTTCACATTCAACTTTACATTAGTTTTTCTACAAAATTTAAGGCACAATAGTATTTCTGATCTGCCCTATAGTTTCTTTTTCAGCTCCTTCTGCTGCAGCACCTTCACATGGTGCTACAGGCATCAAACTTCAGAGTCACCTGACTGGGCTTTCCTATTTCCCTGGTCTGGACCAGCATTCAGATTTTAGGGACTGTGACCCCTTTTGGGTTCTCTAACCAGGCCTTAATTGTATGGTGGGGGGCTAATAGAATGGGTTTTCACTTTTCTCTGTGTCACATATTGAGTACTATATTTGTTTATGAGTGCAAGTTCCCTTCTGGGTGCCTTCACATTCATAAAAGCTATAAAGGAGTCATTGCTTGTCCTATCTTAGTGGTATGGGTGCACAGATCACATCCCTTTTTCCAAAGTCCAATGAAAACAAGTCTGGTGAGGAGTTTCCTCAGGCTTTAGCCATGCGTCAACCAGCCAGCTTCCAGTATGTGGCTGCAGCAGGGCATATTGACCATCTTAAAAGTTACCTTTGCTTCCCATGGGGCAGTGAAGCTCTCTTCTGCCAGCTGAGAGGAATCCAGGTGAGGATCCCTTCCACCTTTGCTGCTATGCGTTTGGTCAGGATGGTGGTATAGAGTTCCTTCTACCTTGGTTTGAGGGATATCAGGTTCTAATCCTTAACCTAGACTTGATCCCCGTGATCCCACAGAGAGAAAGGATGTACAGACACAAAAGATTAAATAGAACACGATTAATTACACCAGTGGAGATCTTCCTTGCTTGTTTTCCTGGGGTTTCTAACTATCTGTTCAAGTCATTCTCTCCCAGTTCTTTTAGGAGTCCCTGCTAAATTGCAAAGGATTGATAGAGGCCTGTTTGAACAAGACCAATGGCAAAGCCTGTATCCAATTAAGCTTTGCTTTCTGGCAGAGTTTACCAGTTCCTGCTCTTCTGGCCCTGTTCATGCACCGTACCCTGCCCAAGCTTTGAGGCATATATGTCACATATAGTTTCCAGGTGATATGCAAAGCTTTAACTTTCATTTGCACTATTTCTGTTATGAAGGCTAGCCCATTGTCAAATCTAAACCAGAGTGGTACCCTAAACCATGGGATGATTTCTCTGGGTAACACTTTTACTACTTCAGGAGCCTTCTTCATCCCTTCCCAGTGGGAAAGGCTTCCACCTATTTCAAGTATGTATGTGCAGACCAGAACTAATAAGCACCAGTTTCCTCTACATCTGGACAACTCAGTATAGTCCATTTGCACATCTTTAAAAGGGGCTTCTTCGTAGGACTGAATTTCAAGTAGCAGAGATGGTCCCTGCATAAGGATTGTGTTGGTTGCATGTCACACAATGCTGGTGACTTTCTTGGCAAGGGTGGCCAATGGGGGATGTAAAAGTATCTTCCCAGAAGCCTCTTAATTTTCTTTTGTCTCTGTTCTAGGTGCATAGTCTCATGCATACAACCTTTATAACCAACATTAGATTTTTACATAGTAAACTTTGATATTCAGTGAGGTATGAGTTAGTCAACCAATGATATCCCTTGGTGTACATAAGAGTGACCACTGTGAATGGTACTCAGACTCTTAAGTTTTATCCCAAAGTCAATTTAACAGCCTCTTGCACCAGCATGGCAGTGGCTGCAAGTGTTTTTAAGCATAGGGGCCATCCTTTAAAGAACCCATCAAGTTTGGTAGAGAGATAAGCAACTTCCCAGCATGCTACAATCTGGGTAAGCACTCCCTCAACTGTTCTATTTCTTTCTTTTCCTGATACGTACAGTTCAGAAGGCTTGGCCAGGTCCGGGAGGCCTGGCACCAGGACTGCCCACAGTTTTTCCTTTAACCTATTGAAGGCTTTTGACTGGCTGGATTTCTACTCACTTGTCCCATTCTCTACCCCCTTAGTAACTTCATACAATGGTTTGGCCAGTCTATATATTTCACAGTCTTTCACAGAAATCCCCAGGGTTTTCATCTGGCTTCTGTATGACCTCAGCCACCTTGTATATGTTTGTGGCTTTCTATCTCCCTTACACTGACAGGGATTAAGTCAAGTTTGGGTTCAGCATAAGACAATGAAACTATTTAGCAGTTATCTACAAATATCTGCAAGTCCTGGATTTCAAGGCTAAGGTTCACACAATGAGAACATTAGTATTCTTATTTACAGACTTATCACAGTTCTTAAGATAATACCTAGTTTTAAGAGTCCCTACAGAACTGATCCAAAGTTCTGGACAATTCAAATGAATATTCCCGAACCTCAGTTGGGTGTGGGGTCACTTCTGAGGCCGTGTTACACTCATACTATTTACCAGGAAATTTTCATTTAGATTCCAATTTTTCCTGAAGTATTTATGTAGACACTGCAGATAATGTTTAATACTGAACAAATTTTTCTAGTGTAGCCAACAAACAACTTTTGCTGAGACTTAAGGGATCAGAGCAAATAGATGACTACTGTATATAATTCTATACTCTTTGGTCAGTCTCTTAGTTCCATTTAATATATTAGTTTAATAAAACAGCTATGTCTCATTTTATGAGGTGACATTGCAGACAAGGCTAGAATCTATTACAGGTGGCCCTTTTGAACCATTTTTCTCTCTAAATTTTCATTTTACTAAAAAAAAAATTATAGCAGAACTAATTCAATTGCCAAAATAAACTGTACTTTTAGTACATTGGGTCTGATTATTTGCATAAGTGCAATAAGAATAATTATTGGTCATCTAGGCTTTTCTTCCTTTTAAAATTGGCTTTGCTGGAACCTTCTATAAGGAATCTCAGGTTAGACTTGAAAGCCTTCCATGAATCCAAGTTTCATCTGTGCCATTAAATGCCTGTATGCATTGGGTAAATTCCTCTTCTCTTGAGGTCCCCAAGCACATTTTGATTCCCAGACCCATCAGAAAGCAACCTTCATTACTTACCACAGATCAGAAAATATTATTGATGGGTATCTAGCCAGTTTTTCTGAAGGCCTTTTTATTGGCCTTATAAAGTCAACCTTAATTCCTTAACGCAGTCTGGACACCTCTGGAAATGCTATTCCTGACAAAGCCTTGGTAAAATAACTTGTACCTTCATCATGTCTTGTAGAACAAAACAGATTGTTATTGAACGTATGCAAATAATTGTATTGTCAAAAATTAAGAATACTAACAAATGGCTTTCAAATTCCAGAGAACTCAAGTAGAGAGATGTTGCGTGAGGGTTTCATGAGGAGCAGGCAGCTTCACCACAGGTGTAAACTTGCTCCTGGAATTATTATTATGATAGAGACAGACTACCTGCTCATTGGTGGCAAGTAGCAAAGCTTTATTGTTCCTGACCACCTTATATAATAGGCTGGTCATGTACACTCTATTAATTAACAAGCAAAGCATTCTTACTATTAATCTTTTCTAAAGTTAGTTCAACCTTCAAAGAAGACACAATGTTTGAAATCTCAAGACAGCTGAAAGGGAGTATATCTGGAGGCATGAGATCACCAAGAAGAGAGTAAGGCTTTTGAGTTTTACTATGCACTCATTATATTGCAGAAAGCAGGTTTATTGCTTCTGTTTCTGTGTAATCTGGAGGCCATGCAGTTTTAGGATAAGCACATTTATGCCTATCAACCTCTAGGCCATGTCTCTGCAGGAAGGGCTTTTAACTCTATCCTTGCAAGTTTAATGGCCACATAGATCAGAGTTACTGAAGGTGGGTTTTTAGGCCCAGACCTTTAGGCCCTGCCATGCTTGATGAAGGTAACCAGGTCTTCGACAGAATTGCATTCCACAAAAGTCTGTCTGCCTGCTTCTGGAGTTTAAAGTGAGCACATAGTATGTGGGATTTTATCCCATAGAGAGAAAAAAAAATTAATGTTTCAAATTTCGCCTATAAGTACATACATTGCTGAAAGCTACAAATAGCTCAAGAGACAGAAAATGGTTTTCTTGACTTCTGGAAAACAGAACACAGATAAAATCAGCAATATTTCAAACAAAAAGCCATAGCAAACCAGCCCAGTTCTATGTAGCTGATTTCTGTTCTGTTTGAAGTTAGATTAGCAATACTCATGGACCTGATAGCTTTCTGATTAAAGTCCTAGAACAGTGGTTCTCAACCTTCCTAATGCCACAGCCCTTTAATACAATTCCTATGGGTCACAACCCACAGACTGAGAACTGCTGTCCTAGCAGTCTGCTTTTAGCCTGATAGTATTTAATTTCCAAAGACATCTGAAATTTGAATTCGAGAGAATTCGCCAGCCTTTCCTAATATTTCCCAGGAAGGACAAACTTTGGACTCTGCAAGTTATGAAAAACACTTTCTGAGATGAATTAAAATTACTACTGACAATATACACGTGTTGTGCCCAATACAAGTACATGGAATTATCGAGAAAATGCCAGCACACTGAATTTGATTGGGGTATGGGGTCCTTTATTGACTGGCCAACCAAGATAGGCTCACACCTGAAAAACTCTTGGCAAGGCATTTACAGGGAGAGGATTTTTTTATACCCTTCTTTCAGTTGGGGAGGGGATTGGAATTCCTAACACAAAGCAGTTTACAGAAGCAAAAGGCAAGGTTAGATCTATAGGACAGAGAGTTGGGATCCAGCATCAAAGAGAACCAAATGGTGCTTTACCAGGCCTGCATCTTGGGCTAATCTGCCCTATCTCCACAGGATTTGTTTATTTAACACTTGCCATTTCTGTAAGGCCTACATGCTCAGGGATAGGTCTTAAGAAAGTGGGGGGTGCGGAATGAGGGAGTGCAAGATGGGGCCAATCTGGCCTTCTCACACGAAGACAGACCAATGTTTTATAATATTGAAACATACATATAAATATAATCCACAGAAAATTAACTACCATTCCATATTTGACAATATTGCCTATACATTTTTAACATACCAAATAAGCCTAAAATGTCTTTCTCAAACTTTCAGTGGTCTTAATATTTCAAAAAGACTAAATTTAGACCTTTGACTTTGGAAGGTTTGTCAAATATCAAAGGCTTATAACATTTGTTCAAACAAGATTACAAGACAAAAATTCTAAAGGAAATACATAGTCAACTGGATCACATGCAAATTCCCTCATAAATTTCTTTTTATGAACCTTATTCAATCCTGCATAAAAAGTCTACAAACATTCTAAACTTTCTGGATTGCCCTATCACGTTCTTAAATAATCATTCTGTTTCAGGACAAAATTTATCAACAAGATCCTTTTCTTACACAATACCATTTTCCATTCTGTCTCACTTCTCTTACTCTCAAAAAAAAAAAAAAATCACTTTTCACAAAACAGGATCACAGTTTACTGTGAAGTTTATTATTCACTTGGCTAAACTGGTAATTAAAAGGTTTAAAAGGCAAGAATCTTATTCTTTGACAAAGATTCACTTTCCCAAACAATTTAAACAATCAAATTATTACATTTTACAAATGAAACACATTTTATGGAATATAACATTGATGTAGAATTTTCCCACTCTGGGCTAGACAGGGACCCCTATTTTTCAGGCTCAGGTGAGCTCAGAAATTAGATTCCCATCTCTAGGCACAAACAGGTTGCACCCCATAGGCTACACCCTCTTGAGCTTGCACCCCATAGGCTACACCCTCTTGAGCTCTAGCAAGGCCATGAACAAAGCAGCCTGAAGTATTTTGGGTGGCTCTATGCTGAGTAGAGAGCACACACCATAATCCCCAACCTACTACAAAAACTGCAAAAACCTAACAACATTGTCCCAGGGGAGGGACTGTGTTCATTCATTTGTTAAAATATTCAGCTTGGAAAGTGTTTTTCCATCTACCTCCTGGCCAAAATTTCACTTAGGGCCAATATTTACTTCTAGACAAGGGACCCATGTGGGTGACCTCTGACTTGGGTCTCTTCCCCACTGCCAGTAGCTCTGGCGCTCTCCACTCCCTCTGCATGCCCCTCCATCCAACAAAATCCGATTTTATCATTGATCTGTGGCCCATGGGCTCAATTCTCAAATTCCTGATACCAAGGATTCATGGAAGAAAGAAATTCCAGTAACAAAACTACAACACAGCAAATCAAAACCACTTTGAGATGTCATTTAACTCCAGTAAGATTAGCCCACATAACAAAATCCCAAAACTATAGATGTTGGTATGGATGCAGAGAGAAGGGAACACTTCCAGCTGCTGGTGGGAATGCAAGCTAATATGACCTTTTTGGAAAGAAGTTTGGAAAATACTCAAGGAACTAAAAGTAGACCTACCATTTGATTCTGCAATTCCTCTACTAGATATATACCCAGATGATCAAAAATCATTTTACAACAAAGACATTTACACCAGAATGTTTATTTCAGCCCAATTCATAATTGCCAAGACACAGAAACAGCCCAAGTGCCCATCGATCCATGAATGGATTAACAAATTATTGTATATATACACCATGGAATACTTTGCAGCCTTAAAAAAGACCGAGACTTCACATCTTTTACATTTACCTGGATGGAAGTAGAACATATTCTTCATAGTAAGGTATCTCAAGAATGGTAAAGTATCCAATTTCCTCAATACTACTATGAAATCAATATATAATCACCTACACATTCATGCAAATGGTAAAACATAAGTATAGTCCAGAAAGTAGAAGAGAAGAGGAGAGAGAGGGGAGGGGAGGGGGGAGGCCAGGAAGAGGGAGAGTATATGGTGGGATGTCACATAATGTGCACAATGTAATGGTACATTTCAAAACTGTTAAGAAAAGAATTGTGATGGTTGTGTTAATCACTTCCATGTAAGCATTTCACATTGAATATCAAATCAATACACTGAACCCCATAAATGCATCAATGTACCCAGCTACGATTTAAGGGGAAAAAAAGAAAATGGGAGAGAGAATAAACAATTTTTCACCTGTCATGTTCACTTCCAATTTTAGTTTCATATTTAAATTTCTAGTGACTAAAGACTGTTTCCTGTCTCTTAATATCCGTTTCAGAAGGTTATGATAAGGATTAATATAATCCCCAAACCCCCCCAAAATACAGCAGGTGCTCGGTGAGTGCTCAGTCCCTCTCCCTCTCCTCAGTACAACAAAGTCAATTCCCTGTGTGAACTCTGGCATCGTCCAGCCTTCTCCCGCATGTCCCGTCCCCCATCTCAGTCCCCCACGGACACACAGGCACACCGCTCAGCCTGGTGTTTTTGAGGACTGTAAATCACTACATGAGCAAATTCAGAGGTGAGGGACCTTCAAGGGCTTTGTCATTTCCCCACAAAAGAACTCACCCGAAGTGGCCTTCTTCCCTGGCAGCTCTAAATGGCGCCGTCTCCAGGGTCTCATGGTTGGGCTCATCTCAGTTCTTCCCTCCACACGGCCTGTTCAGTCCTCCCGCTCCTGACTTCTCAGCAACGTGTCCCCCAAGTGCATGGCCTGATCCCTGGTTCCCACTTCACATTTTACCTCACGACGACTCTTCAGGAGTGGAGAAGCTGTCGGCACCATCTTGAATTATATGGTTCAAACCCAAAATGACTTGAACATTTGCTCTTTTCTGAGACCTACCTGACAGATTTTACAAGCCCAGTGTAAATGAAGCAGGATCTCAGAGTCAGTATCTTTTTTTTGTTTATTTTTGAGACAGAGTCCCCCTCTGTCACCCTGGATAGAGTGCAGTGGCGTCACAGCTCACAGCAACCTCACACTCTTGAACTCAAGTGATCTTGCCTTAGCTTCTTTTTTTTTTTTTAAGATATTTCTTTTTCTCCTGTTGAGGGAAAGATTTGAGAACAAAATACTTTTGTTTGGTCTGGGGAAGAAAGGGAGGGAGCTGGGATGTATTTATTTCACTATTTTGAAAAAGGCATTTAAAGCCAGGGCTCCGTACATAAAGAGATGCCTCCAGTAACTGAAAAGGATGAAGCTTGGCATATTTAATGTCAGAATCTGGCAAACTTCTAAAGGTTGGTTTCCAAATCTCTGCCCTAGAATCATTTATTTCTCTGAGTGCGTGGGGACCAGGGAGCTGGTGGACCGGAGCAGGGAGACGGCTAACTGGGCAGCAACACGGCTCATCTCTCAGCTGGCAACGCCTGAAAGCTTTTTAAATCCTAAACAGCCACTGGCCTTCCCAGTCCTCTTTGCCGCCTTCTGACTGATGTCTGCAACAGACCCTTCTGCCTGTTTTGATGCACCTAAAAGCTCTGCCCACTGACAACAGCAGCAAAAATACCCAATTGCAAACCATCGGGGCACACACAACCAGCCTTTTAATAGCCCAGGACATTTCCTGGTGTCCCTGTTTCTGCCTAATGGGAAAATCCTGTTTTCATCTTGGACCACAATAGGGAAGTTGTTCATCTTGTGCAAGTCAGTGAAATACAATAGTCCGTCCATTTGCGGCAGGCGTAGAAAGAGCAGAACCCGTAGCCCTGAAAGATCTCTGCTCTGGAAAAAGGCAGAACCAGGGAGCTGCACAAACGGAGGGATGCCCTGGCTCATGTGGATTAGCAGCAGGCTTTTCTCAGAGCCATTTCGGAGGGAGCAAATCGCCTTAGCAACAGTGAAATGAAAGAAAAAATTGATATTTAAAACATCAATTCTCAACTCTGGCTGCACACAAAATCACCTGGGGAGATTTTTAAAAATAGAAATGCCTGGGTCCCACCCCTGGAGTGTTTGCATCTTTTTAAGAACTCCAACAGGGATGCTAATGCACAGCCAGGATTGCCAAGATTGAGAACAGCTGACCTGAACGTGGAGGAAGTTTATAAAAAGAGATTGTAGATCAGGACTCTGTTTGCAGAAAGAAACCTCCCAGAGCAGACTGAACAATGAAGATCAAGAGACCTCAGACAGCACAGGAGAGGAGCCACATTTTGGGCTGGCTCCTTACTCGGGAATTTGGATTTTGTATCAAAACCCTGGTGTGATCCTATACAGTTTATTGTATATTCCCAGGCCAGTTAACTGCTCAGCAGAGTGTCCCAGCTGAGCCAAACCTGCAAAGTCTAGAGCCTGCAGCTCCATCCCAGGCCTGCTGGTCCACTCTTCCTTGAATGAAATGTATGAGAGGACATTGCCCTGGACTTAGCTCCTGCCCCAGGCCTGAGAGACCAGAATGGAGTCACTGGGGCAAGGATAAGGCTCCTGGTCAGACCAGCAGCAAGGGCAGCAGGACCAGAACTGTTCTGACCTAGATGTGCCTGGCACATAGCAGGCGTGGATGGGGGGACACCATTGGGTGGAGGAGGAGACTCTGCAGGGGAGCCCGGAAGTTTAGAAAGGGAGATGGCCCAATGAATCATGAGGAAGTAAATACAAATTTGTGACCTCATCTGTACTTGCAGACACTCTAGTGTGAGTGTCATCGTACCCAAAATGAAATCATTTTGCTGTCACCATGAGGTTAAAGGCAAAGAATTTCCAAGTGTTGTCACCATTAAAAGATTCCTGGAGCATGTAGACCCTTGCGTGACCATTACTGCCAAAATTATTGTCCCTAAAACTCGTTATCCTAAAAATTGGTAAAGAAAAAATCAAGAACTTATCTGCTGTTTCTCTATGAACTCCGCCTCAAAGTAACCAAATAGTTGAAGGGAGAAAGTTCTGTACAGGAGAAGCCCAGCTAATAATTGGTAGGATGATAAACCCTTATCGCTTGTCGGCCCTAACAAAGTAAAGGTTTGGCAAGTGGTCTTCAACCTCGACTGCACACAAGAATTACCTTTGGGAGCCTTAAGCACACAGGTGATGACTACATCCCACCCCACAGATGCTGGTTTGACTTGCCAAGGGTCGGCATCACAGTGGGATGTGGGGAGGTTTAGAATCTCCCCAGGTGATCCTAGTAGCAGGCCAGGTTGACACTACTGATGTCGGCAATGCCCACCAACAGCTGTTAGAGTGATTAGATAGAAAAACAGTGTTCAGGAAAAGATGGATCAGGTGGGTAACAGCTATACCCACTGACCAGTCGTAACTGTGATTGGTTACAGTAGGAAGTAGCCAACACCATCTATAAAGTATTCTTGTCAAAAAGTCAACCCGAATCTAATCGAGCCTCTTAATTTAACTACCACTTGCAGGAACCAAAGAACAGGTTAAAGGGCATCCTCAAGATGCATTCAGCAAAATCCAGAACGGAGAAAGTCTACAGGACAATAGTAGTCCATTCTCTTCAACAAACAAAGTATAAGAAAATTTTTAAAAAGAGGGAAACTGCAGATTAAAAGAATCTTAAAAAAAAAAAAGACATAGCAATGCAATGTATGGACATGAATTGAATGCTGATTTGAACAAACCAACAGTTTCTTTTCTTAATTTTATGAGACAAAGAAACCTGAATATTGCTAGATATTAGATGATATTAAGACATTTATGTCGGCTCAACGCCTGTGGCTCAATCGGCTAAGGCGCCAGCCATGTACACCTAAGGTAGCGGGTTCGAATCCCCAGTCCAGGCCTGCCAAACAACAATGATGGCTGCAACCAAAAAATGGCCAGGCGTTGTGGCGGGCGCCTGTGGTCCCAGCTACTTGGGAGGCAGAGGCAGGAGACTCACTTGAGCCCAGGAGTTGGAGGTTGCTATGAGCTGTAATGCCATGGCACTCTACCCAGGGGGATAGCTTGAGGCTCCGTCTCAAAAAAAAAAAAAAAAA
>CAUYQV010172374.1:0-14867 GCA_963574575.1 Galagoides demidoff | reverse complement strand
ATATACCACAATTTTATTGATCCATTCGTGGATCGATGGGCTCTTGGCCTTCTTCCATGACCTAGCAATTATGAATGGGGCTGCAATGAACATTCTGATACAGATATCTTTATTGTAGTGTGATTTTTGGTCTTCTGGATATGTACCTAATAGAGGAATTATAGAGTCAAATGGCAGGTCTATTTTTAGTTCTTTAAGTGTTCTCCAGATGTCTTTCCAAAAGGAATGTATTAGTTTGCAATCCTACCAGCAGTGTAGAAGTGTTCCCTTTTCTCCACAACCACACCAGCATCTGTGATTTTGGGATTTTGTGATATGGGCTAATCTTACTGGTGTTAGATGATGTGTCAAAGTAGTTTTGATTTGCATTTCTCTGATGATTAAGGATGGTGAGCATTTTTTCATATGTCTGTAGGTCATGTGCCTGTCTACTTCAGAGAAGTTTCTCTTCAAGTCCCAGTGGCCACCCTTGGCCACTTTTTTTTTGTTTGTTTTTAACCACTTATTTGAAACCTTCCATTGCTTCTATATCATATATGGAGTAATGGCAAGACAAAATAACTTAGTGTGTCCTGTAAGGCTCTTGTGTAAGATTTAATTTCTGGCATCATTTTTGTCATTCCTGCTGTTTATTATTTGCTTGCTTTCTTTTTTTGGGGGAGGGGGGAGACAGAGTCTTATTATGTTGCCGTCAGTAGAGTGCTGTGGTGTCACACCTCACAGCAACCTCAAACCCTTGGGCTTAGTTCCCTTGCCTCAGCCTCCCAAGTAGCTGAGACAATAGGCACCTGCCACAAGCCCCAGCTATTTTCTTGTTGTAGTTGTTCAGCTCGCCCAGGCCAGGTTCAAACTCACCACCTGTTGTATATGTGGCTGGTATTGTAACCACTGTGCTAAAGGTGCTGAGCCTGTTATTTTGCTTTCATAATGCTAAATTATTCCTCTTTCCTTATATACCCCAAGGACTTTAACTTTTCTCTAAGTAATAAATCTTGTATAAAATATCCTTTGAATCTTTTTTTGCTGGGATAAGACTTTTAAAAAAGAGGAAGATGAAGAATGGAGTAAATATTTCAGATAATTCAAGAAAGCTCCATGAAGAAAATAATTCATCCTTAACACTGTTACTTAGTGATAAGCACTGTTAATATATTGATACATTGCTACAAATACAAACTGATAGAGTAAAACCTATATAAGTTGACAACCCAAGAGAGTATAAAAAATTGGTCAACATATGGAGGTGGTTGACTTTAGGAAGTAGGCCTACTGTACTGATATGTACATGTGGTACATGTTTGGTCTGTGAAAATTAGGTCAATTTAGGGAGGTGATCATCTACAGTGGCTCTACATTATACACACATACTATTTTTTATTTTTTTTTTTGAGACAGAGCCTCTAGCTGTCCCCCTGGGTAGAGTGCCGTGGCATCACAGCTCACAGCAACCTCTAACTTCTAGGCTCAAGCGAGTCTCCTGCCTCTGCCTCCCAAATAGTTGAGACCATAGGTGCCAGCCGCAATGCCATCATTGTTGTTTGGTAGGCTGTGCTGGATTTGAACCTGCCACCTTAGGTGTATGTGGCTGGTGCCTTAGCCACTTGAGCCATACATAGTATTGATACATTTTCATTGTTTTTGCTAAATGCTTGCCATTAAATAATACCTAATATCTCTTTATCTGTTTTTATCTGCTTTTTTGTAGGGTAAGTTCTTGGAAGTGGAATCACCATGTTTATGGCATTGCATGTTTTTAAACATTTTGTGTGTGGCTTGGTACCTGTGGCTCAAGTGGCTAAGGCGCCAGCCACATACACCTAAGGTGGCAGGTTCAAATCTAGCCTGGGCCTGCCAAAAACAATGACGGCTGCAACCAAAAAAAAAAAATAAAGCCAGGTGTTGTGGCAGGGGCCTGTGGTCCCAGCTACTTGGGAGGCTAAGGCAAGAGACTCGCTTGAGCCCAGGAGTTGGAGGTTGCTGTGACCTGTGATGCCACAGCCCTCTACCTAGGGGGACAGCTTGATGCTCTGTCTCAAAAATAAATAAATAAATAAACATTTTGCGTGTACTGCAGATTGCCCTGCAGAATAATTTTGATAGATACTATATTGAAAGATGGCAGGCAAAGGAGAGAGTGCCTGGATAGTAATCGTAAGGGCAAGGGAATGAAGGTGGGAAAGCGTGTGGGGGTGCTTGAGAAAGTGTTAAGGAATTTGGTTTGCCTGGGAGAGGTATCAGTTTTAGAAGATAAATGGAAAAGGTCATTTTGGATCACATTGTGGGTTGTTTTGAGGAGTAGTTTTTAAATAAGGAGTAATAAATTTTAATCTTCTAGTATTGAGTAGGATAAATTTGGATTAAAAGAGTATGGAGGTATAGAGACCTTTAGACTATGTTAATTTTCTGTATAGATAATGAAGACCTGAAGTGGAGAAGGAAATTAGTTTTAGGGAATAATCCATAAGTAGAATTCATAGGCTATGTCAAGAGTTATTTGAATTGGGACTGGAGCTCATTCCCTGGCACCTCAGTGCCATGATATTGTGAATAGTATCAAAGAGAATTAGTGTAGGTTAATCAAGAGATTACTAAGCAGCTGTTTTATGACTCTCTCCAGAAATGTTCAGCACCCAGAATTGTGGGTCTAGAGTGAAAAAAGTGGATATCCAGATTGAGTGTTGGAAAAGGGTGAGATTGGGAAGGGGAGTTAAGAGGATGAAGGATACTATTGGGTTATTGAAATGGCTGACTTGGAAAATGAAAGAAGCCAGATAAAGAATATAGATTGGGTTGAAGGTTTTTTTAAATCCATGTCTTCCAGTATTGATTAGTTTTCATTATAATTGAAATAAACCCATAACTTATGTTTATTACTAGATGTGTATACATTTTTCATTTGAGTATTATACTCCCATTTTACAGATAAGGAAACTGAGGTCCAGAGAGTAAAGTGATTTGTTCAAGGTTATCTATTAAACGCTGGAGCTGAACTGGCATTTAGGATTTGTTCTCTGGCTATTTGGCTAAGTGTGAGATCTGATTATTCATAATTAGCAACAGAGTTGCTAGTAAGTTCAACAGGCATTTCTTACAGTGACAGAATTGAGCTAAAATTACAGAAGAAGATTCAGAACTACATGTGATGTCATATTGTTACTATTTTTATTATTATTTTTTGAGACAAAGTCCCACTATGTCGCTCTCAGTAGAGAGCTGTGGTGTCACAGTTCACAGCAACCTCAAACTCTTGGGGTTAAGTGATTCTCTTGCCTCAGTCTCCTAAGTAGCTGGGACTACAGGCGCCCACCATAATACCTGGCTATTTTGTTGTTATTGTTGTAGTTGCCATTGTTGTTTTAGCTGGCCTGTGTTCTAACCCGTCAATTTCAGTATATGTGGCTGGTGCCATAACCATTGTGCTATGGGCCATATTATTAAACCCAACGTTAGCTACAATAAAATAATATGTGTCACATTGTAGTGGAGTTTTATTCCTTTTATGTTTATGAATTTGGTCTAAATATATAGCATAGGGAATTTATTTACATTTAGATTAATGCTTAGTTACAAATTAAATTACTTGATAATTAAAGACCCCCAGTGGATTCTGGAAACTGCAAATAGTACCAGACTCCTGTGTATTTGTGTGTGTGTTTATATTAGTCACACTAAAAGAGTACCAACAGTAACTAATGATAAAACACTAATGATAAAACAGTTAAGACAGGCTCAGCGCCTGTGGCTCAATCGGCAAAGGCGCCAGCCATGTACACCTAAGGTGGCGGGTTCGAATCCCCAGCCCGGCCCCGCCAAACAACAATGATGGCTGCAACCAAGAAATGGCCGGGCGTTGTGGCGGGCGCCTGTGGTCCCAGCTACTTAGGAGGCGGAGGCAGGAGACTCACTTGAGCCCAGGAGTTGGAGGTTGCTATGAGCTGTGATGCCATGGCACTCTACCCAGGGAGATAGCTTGAGGTTCCGTCTCAAAAAAAAAAAAACAAAACAAAAAAACCAGTTAAGACAGTACACTGTAATAAGTTATGTGAATGCCGTTTCCCTCTCAAAATATTTTATTGTACTGTAGTTACTTTCAGACCTTGGTTGATTGCAGGTAACTATTATCAAACCATTCACTGGAAAGTGAAACTGCCAATAGAGGAGGACTACCGTAGTAATGCTAAAGGTCCAGGAATTTTATTTTTTTTAAACTTTAGAAGGAGCCCAGAGTTTTCATGTTTCTTTCTTTTTTTTTTTTTTTTTTTTTGAGATAAAGCCTCAAGCTGTTCCCCTGGGTAGAGTGTCCTGGCATCATAGCTCACAGCATCCTCCAACTCCTGGGCTCAAGCGAGTCTCCTGCCACAGCCTCCCAAGTAGCTGGGAACCACAGGCGCCCGCCACATGCCTGGCTATTTTTTGGTTGCAGCCGTCATTGTTGTTTGGCAGGCCTGGGCTGGATTTGAACCTGCCACCTTAGGTGTATGTGGCTGGTGCCTTAGCCACTTAAGCCACAGGCACCGAGCCAGTCTTGTTTTTTATTAATGGAAGGAGACTTCCAGTCATTTTTCAAATATATATATATATATTTTTTTTTAGAGACAGAGTCTCACTTTGTCAGCTTTGGTAGCTTAGTTGAGTGCTGTGACGTCACAGCTCACAGCAACCTCCAGCTCTTGGGCTTAGGTGATTCTCTTGCCCCAACCTCCTGAGTAGCTGGCACTATAGGTGCCCACCACAATGCCCAGCTATTTTTTTTGTTGCATTTTTGCTGGGGTTGGGTTCAAACTTGCCACCCTTGGTATATGGGGCCAGTGCCCTACCCTACTCACTCAGCCACAGGTGCTGCCCTTGTTTTTTTAATGAGACTGGGTCTCATTCTTATAATGCAGTGATGCAACCATAGCTCATAGCTCACTGTAACCTCCAACTCTTGGGTTCAAGCCATCCTTCTATTTCAACCTCTCAAGTAGCTGGGACTACAAGCATGTACCACCATGCCCTGCTATTTTTTTCTTTTTAATACAAAGGAAATTATTGATTTTATTTTTCAAGAGACAGTATCTTTTTTTTTTTTATTTCTGATTAATATTCAGGTTCAAACAATTAGGTTACAAGTTTGTGTTTGTTAGGTAAGATCCCTGTTGTAATTGTCCCCCTCACCCAGGAGGTGTGCCATATACCCTTACATTGTGCCCATTAGGTGAGAGCACACCAATCTTCCTCTCTTGAGTTTTTCTCTTGTATGGGTGTAAGTTTTACAAAGGACTTCACATTAGTATTGAATACACTGGATACTTGCTTTTCCATTCTTGTGATACTTCACTAAAGAGCATGTTCTCCAGTTCTATCCAGGTTAATATAAAAGATGTAAAGTCTTCATTTCATTTATGTCCGAATAATATTCCATGCTATACATATATCACATACTGTTTTGATTCTTAGTGCTTTATGGTATGTTGAAATCAGGAAGCTTAAGGTCTCCAGTTAACTTTTTCTTAAGATTGTTTTGGCTATTTAGGATCCTTTTAAATTCCATATGAATTGTAGAATTTTTTTCCTTTTTCTGAAAAAAAGTGCCATTGGGAATTTAATAGGAATCGCATTGAATCTCTAGATCATTTTTGGATCTAGATATGTTAGCAGTATTTAGTCTTCTAATCCATGAATATGGGATGTCTTTCCCTTATTGGTATCTTCTTTAATTTCTTTTGCAGTTTTCTGTGTACAAGTCTCTTCTTTGGTTAACTTATACGAAGTTTTCTCTTTTCTGATACTATTGTACATGAAATTATTTCTCTTTGGATTGTTCATTGTTAGTGTATTAAAATGTAACTCATTTTTGTATGTTGATTATCCTGCAACTTTGCTGAACCCATTTATTTATTTATTTTTTTTTTCGAGACGGAGTCTCAAGCCATCTCCCTGGGTTATGTGCTATGGTGTCATAGCTCACGGCAACCTCAAACTTGTGGGCATAAGTGATTGTCTTGTCTTGCCTCAGCCTCCCAAGTAGCTGGGACTCTAGGCACCTGTGACAAGGCCTGGCTATTTTTTGGTTGCAGTTGTCATTGTTGCTTTAGCTGGCCTGGGCCAGATTCAAACCCGCCAGCCTTGGTTTATGTGGCTGGCACCCTACCCACAGAGCTATGGGCCCTGCCTGAACCCTTTTATTCTAAATGTGTTTGTGTGGACAGATAAATCTACTTCTTCTTTTCTAGTTTTGATGTCTTTTCTTTTTCTTGCCTAATTGCTCTGCCCAGGACTTTCAGTACTATATTGAATATAAGTGGTGAGAGTAGCATTCTAGACTTGTTCCTCATCTTAGAGGAAAATTTTTAGTTTTTTATCATTGAGTATAATGTTAGCTGTGAACTTTTCATGTATGTCCTTTGTTATGTTGAGGTATTCTCCTCTATTCCTAATTTGTTGAGTGTTTTATGTCATAAAAAGGTACTGAATTCTGTCAAATTCTTTTTCTGCAATTCTTTTTTTGAGATGATTATATATATATATATATATTTTTTTCTGTTATTGTAATGTTATTCGACTTTTCATATGTTGAACTATCTTTTTATACCAGGAGTAAATCTTACTTGGTCAGAATATATATATTTTAATGTGCTGTTGTGTTTGGTTTGCTTGTATTTTGTTGAGAATTCATGCATCAGTATTCATTAGGGATATTTATTGGTCTGTAGCACATAGCATCTATATTTCATTTGGCTATGAAGGTAATGTTGGTCTCATAAAATGAATTTGAAAATGTTCCCCTCTTTTCAACTTGTTTGGAGAGATGATGAATGATTAGTATACATGTTAGAATTCCTTAGTGAAGTGATCTGGTCCTTGACTCTTGTTGGGAGGTGTTTTTTTCTTTATTTTGAGACAGTCTCACTATGTTGCCCTTGGTAGAGTGCCATGGCCTCACAGCTCACAGCAACTTCAAACTCTTGGGCTTAAGCGATTCTCTTGCCTCAGCCTCCCAAGTAGCTGGGACTACAGGCACCTGCCACAGAGCCCAGCTATTTTTGTTGTTGTTGTTGTTGTAGTTGTCACTGTTGTTTGGTAGGCCCGGGCTGGATTTGAACTCGCCAGCTCTGGTGTTTGTGGCTGGTGCTCTAGCCGCTGAGCTATAGGTGCCAAGCCTGTTGGGAGGTTTTTGATTACTGATTCAATCTCCTTAGTGGTTACAGATATCAGATTTTTCATTTCTTCATGACTGTTATTTGGTTCTAGAAATTTACTGTTATCTAATTGGCTGGTGTATAGTGTTCATAGTAGTCTTTTTTTGTTTTTTTGAGACAGAGACTCAAGCTGTCTCCTTGGATATAGTGCAGTGGTCTCATAGCTCACAGCAACCTCCAACTTGGGCTCTTGCTTCAGTTTTTCTATACTAGAGACAGGGTCTTGCTTTTTGCTCAGGATGATTTCTGAACTCGTGAGCTCAAGTAATCTACCCGCCTCAGCCTCCCATAGTGCTGGGATTACAGGTATGAGCTGCTGTGCCCGGCCCATAGTAGTCTCTTACCCTTTTTATTTCTTTGGCATATTAAGTTTAAGGTCTGTTCTTTCATTTCTGATTTTTTTTTTTCCTTGAGATTTAGTCTCATTAAGTCACTCTCAGTAGAGTGCAATGGAATCATAGCTCACAGCAACCTCAAACTCCTGGGCTTAAACGATTCTCTTGCCTTAGCCCTCCCAAGTAGCTGGGACTACAGGCACCCACCAAAACACCCAGCTTTTTTTTTTTTTTTTTTTTAATTTGTCGTTGTTTAGCTGGCCCGGGCCAGGTTCAGACTTGCCAGCCTTGGTGTATGTGGCTGGTGCTGTAACCACTGTGCTATGGGTGCCGAGCCTCATTTCTGATTTTTGATATTTGGGTCTTTTTTCTTTTCTTTTTTTTTTTTTTGTTGTTTTTGGCTGGGGCCAGGTTTGAACCTGCCACCTCTGGTATATGGGTCTGGCACCCTACTCCTTGAGCCACAGGTGCTGCCCCCTGGGTCTTTTTTTCTTAGTTCATCTACATAGGGCTTGCAAATTTTGTTAAAAAAAAATTTTTTTTTTTTTTTTTTAGACAGAATGTCACCCTTGGTAGAATGCAGTGGCTTCATAGCTCACAGCAACCTCAAACTATCCTCTTGGGCTCAAGCTATCCTCTTGCCTCAGCCTCCCAAGTAGCTGGGACTGTAGGCACCTGCCACAATGTCTCGCTTTTTTTTTTTTTAAGAGACGGAGTCTTACTCTTGCTCAGGCTGGTCCGGAAGTCCTGAGCTCAAGCAGTCTACCTGTTTTGGCCTCCCAGAGTGCAAGAAATACAGGTGTGAGCCACCTCACCTAGCCTACAGGTAGTCCGGATGATCATCTAATAATTATCATGTGCTTACCTTTTTTATGTGAGAATTAACAGTGACTTAAGTATCTTAAGTGACTGTAATGTTTATGCTGAAAAAGCTGCAGGTAATCCTATGAGAGTTCTTTTTGTGTGTGATAAATCATTTTTCTTTTTCTTTTTCCAAGTTTTTCTCTGACTTTTGATAGTTGGACTATAATGTGTCTTGGCATGGGCGTCTGTGGGATATATTAGTTGTAGTTTGAGCTTCTTTACACTGTATGCCCATTTCCTTTCTCAGATTAGGGAAGTTTTTGGATGTTATTTCTATAAATCAGCTCTCTCCCTCTTTCTCTCTTCTCTGTCATTATGCTTATATTGTTGGGCTTGATGCTGTCCCACAAGTTCCTTAAGCTTTACTTTGCTTCATTCTTTTTTCTTTCTGTTCATCTGACTTGATAAATTCAAAAACCTGTCAGGCTTACTTATTTTTTATTCTACCTGATTAAGTCATCTGTTGAACCCCTCTTGTGAATTTTCAGTTCAGTTATTCCTCATCTCTATAATTTCTGTTTTTCTTTTTAAGTTTCTTTTAGTTGGTATCTTCATTTTTTTCATCTGTTTTCCTGATTTTGATTGGTTGGTTATCTGTGTTCTTTTGTAGTTCATGGAGCTTATTTCAGATAATTATTTTGAATTCTTTGTCAGGTAATTCATTGATCTGTTTCTTTAGGGTTGGTTTATCGACATTCATTTTGTTTGCTTCATTGGACCGTATTTCTGTTTGTCTTAGTTTTTGCTGTTTTGTACTTTGACCATAACAGCCACCTCTCTCAGCTTTTACACACTGGCTGTGTATAAGGAAGAACTTCACCAGAAAGCCTGGTTGGAGATTCTGTGGGCCTCTTAATCTTTTATGAGAATGTGTTTTTTTATGTAATTTCCCAATTAGATTTACTAATTCTTCGTTCAGTAACTTGTTTTCTCTTACTCCCTCTCTCTTACTCCCTCGGGTGGCTGTCTTTGGTATTGCAGATTCTCTGGTGCTGCGGTACGCTGTTAAACAGTCCTTTTTTTCCTCCCCAGCCTCTAGGCAGCCAAAGTATGCTAGTTCTTTGTCAGCACGCCAAGACAGGTGAGGCAGAAATTTGCTTCTTGGGCATTCCACTGAAAAGACTGAATAGAATGTTGGGTGCAAGTCCTCTTCTCTTTCTTTCTCAAGAGAGAAGGTGCAACTCTCCTCTTAATCCTGCTGAGTTGTGCTGGGTTGAGGGAAGGTTGTTGTGGTTATTGTGAATGGCTTTTCTTACTCATTTCATTAGCCTGCCTGGGGTACTACAACTTAATTGTTTTTGGAATTCTCACAGAAGTTTTTTGGACTGTATATTGTGGGTTGGGGTGGATGGTTAAGAGTGTGAACTTTATGTTCAAAATTCTGACTGCCATCTATTAGCCTTTTGCTCGTTTCCTGATTTGAACACTGAGGATAATAATGAGCCAAACAAACATGTAATAAACTACTACTCCTAGTGCTGTGTGAATCAGATGCCATCAACAATTGTGAAGTTTTGCAGTTTTGTGCATTAACTATCATAAATAAATAGCACAGTCAGCCCCAGTTTTGATCATCTGGTACAGGGAGATTTTGTTTTCCCAAGATAAATGTAACTCTAGGTAGCGTTTCAATAGGACAAAGAATACAGGATATACTTTGTGTTAGATCTTTCTATTGGGGGGGGGAACTTCAGATGAACCCTTCTTTGGGAAGTAATAGCATTAGGGACACTCATAAAGTCAAAACCAGTGCCCTGTTAGACTTCTGTCCTTGGGTGTGAATGACTGGTAACATTTAACAAGCACATATGTGATTGGGACTGTGCTAAATACGTTGTAGGGATGATTTCATCTAATATAGATTTATAAGAACTTATATTAAAAGAACTACCACTTGTGGAGTGCTTTACCATGGGTCAGGCACTTTAAGTGCTGCTTTTTGGTTCTTCAACTAGTTCTTCTAACAACTGTGAGAGAAAAAACTGAGGCTTAGACAAGTGAGGTAAATCACATCATTGATTCTCGAGCTTTTCTTCTGTAGAGATGAATAGTGCCAAGTGTTTTTGACTATAACTCATAAAAAGATAAATTCTGTGATTCACCCTAGTAAAGTTGTATGCAAACACATGAAATAAATTTGCAGGAAACAACATTTAACCTTAGTAATGTACTTTCACACTTTCTTTTTTTGAGACAGAGTCTCACTTTGTTGCCCTGGCTGGAGTGTCATAGTGTCATAGCTCACGGCAACCTCAAGTTCTTGGGCTTAAGTGATCCTCTTGCCTCAATTGCCTGAGTAGCTGGGACTATAGGCATGCTTCACCACCATGAGTAGCTCTTTTGTACTTTCTGTTCTATATAATTAAAATGTTAGTAATGAGCTACTGAACTTATTTTATTACTTTCTATTGGGTTGTAACCTGTAGTTTTATCCATTCCTTTAGAGACCAAAGGTAACCGAACTGCTTCCAGCTTCAGTGTTCTGTTGTTTGTAATCGTTCACCAGTCAGAATCATAAAACATGTAGTCTAACCTTGTAGCTGATGCATAATTTCTTGTAATATTACTAGCAAATGGATATTTTAGTACTGATTTTAAACATCTTTAATGTTCAACATTTAAGATGGTACAATTCATCTGCAAAATACAGATTGAGATACGTAATATATGTATTCATGTTGAAATGTTTTAGCAGTAGGCGAGGCATAAGTGGTCCATTTTTGTGTATATAAACATCTTGATGCTGGAGGCCTTTTTACAAAATTTACAACTTGGCTATAGGCAAGACTTGCTAAGATGAGGGATTAATGAATTTAGTAAAATTTAGTGGATTTAAGGGTGTCTCAATAAAACAAAGCAAGCAACTTGAATTTTTGAGATATAAAATAATAAAAATTTAAAAATCTGTTTAGTGAAATCATTTTAAGTAAAACAGAAGATTTTACATTTAATCATATGCATTTTATATTTAGTCAAATTATCCTTGAGAAGATATAGCAAATTGTGTTTTAATATACATTAGAAAAACTCTGCTATTTAATTTATGTAGATTTTTTTATAGCATTAGGCTACAGCTTAATAAATTGACATGGTGGTTAAAATGCTTGATTTGTAAACCTATGTAATTCATGTTTTAATTTTATCTAGGCTCACGTAAAAAACAATAGGCTGCATCAGCCTAATATTAAACTATTTACTTCCCTTTTTTTGGTTACTTTCCTTTAGGTTGGGTGGAGTACTGCTCGTGATTATTACACGTTTTTATGGTCCCCTATGCCTGAACATTATGTAGAAGGATCAACAGTCAATTGTGTATTAGCATTTCAAGGTAAGGACTGGAAACTGCAGAACTTGATGAAACTAGATGCCTTATTTCAATTAAAAATGTTGTATTCCATTGTAATGATCTGGCATGTTCAGGATACACAGTTGAATTAATTAGCATTTTTGTTTAGCAAAAGTTATAAGAATATAAATACCTAGTGCAAGCCACATGATATCTTAAATCTTATATTGTAATTTAAAACTTCTTTATCTTTTTTTTTTTTTTTTTTTTTTTGTGTTTTATTATGTTGCCCTCGTAGAGTGCCGTGTCATCATAGCAACCTCAAGCTCTTGGGCTTAAGCCATTCTCTTGCCTCAGCCTCCTGAGTAGCTGGGACTATAATCGCCTGCCACAAAACGCCGGGCTGTTTTTTTTTATTGCAGTTGTATTGTTGTTTAGCTGCCCCAAGCTGGGTTCGAACCTGCCAGCCTTGGTGCATGTGGCTGGTTCCATAACTATTGTGCTATGCACATCAAGCCTAAAACTTTTTTATCTTGACTTTTTTTTTTTTTTGAGACAAGGCCTCAAGCTGTCTCCCTGGGTGGAGTGCCCTGGCATCACAGCTCACAGCAACCTCCAACTCTTGGGCTCAAGCGAGTCTCCTGCCTCCGCCTCCCAAGTAGCTGGGACCACAAGTGCCTGCCACAACGCCTGGCTATTTTTTGGTTGCAGCCGTCATTGTTGTTTGGCAGGCCTGGGCTGGATTTGAACCCGCCACCTTAGGTGTTTGTGGCTGGCGCCTTAGCCACTTGAGCCACAGGCACCGAGCGTTAACTTTTATTGAAGATAATGTATTTCTTTCTAGATTTTTATTTTTGGTGATTTTTTTTTTTCAAATGAGAAAATAGTACTATTACTGATACTAGAACACTGTTACAAATAAGGTATAAGGGAAATAATATAGATGAAAAGAAAACGAAAAGATGATAGGATTTATAGTTACATTAATTTTGTCATATAAAAGTTTCTATAAAAGTATAAAATTGTTGTCTTAGGTTGGCATTACATACAAATTTTAAAAAACCTTGTTATTCTGGTAATTCTGACGCATGCCACAACATGGATGAACCTTGAGGATAGTATGCTAAGTCAAATAAGCCAGTCACAAAAAGAAATACTGCGTGATTCCACTTTTATCAAGCATTTAGAGCCACAGAAAGTAGAATTGTGGTTGCCAGGGCCTTCAGGTTACCTGAATGGAGAAATGGACAGTTATTGTTCAATAGGTATTAAGTTTCAGTTTTGCAAGATGAAAAGCATTTTGGCCTGGCGCCTGTGGCTCAAGCAGCTAAGGTGCCAGCTGAACTGGCGTGTTCAAATCCAGTCTGGGCCCACCAAACAACAATGATGGCTGCAACCAAAAAATAGCTGTGTTGTGGTAGGTGCCTGTAATCCCAGCCACGAGGGAGGTGGAGGCCACAGAATTGCTTGAGCCTAGGAGTTGGAGGTTGCTGTGAGCTGTGACGCCATGGTGCTCTGCCCAGGGTGACAGCTTGAGGCGCTGTCTCAAAAAAAAAAAAAAAAAGATGAAAAGCATTTTAGAGATGGTTTGTGGTGGCCATGGTTGCTTAGCAGTATGAATGCACTTAATGACACTGAACTGTATACTTTAAAATGGTTGAAATAGTAAATTTTGTTTTTTACCACAATTAAAAAAAAATCTTTTTTTTTTTTTTTAAATTGAGAGACAATCTCATTTTGTCCCCCTCGGTAAACCTCAAACTCTTGGGTTTAAGCAATTCTCTTACCATAGCTGCCCAAGTGGCTGGGACTACAGGTGTCTGCCACAACGCCCAGCTATTTTCTTATTGAAGTTGTCATTGTTTTTTAGCAGGCCCCCGGGCTAGGTTTGAACCTGCCAGCCTCAGTGTATGTGGCTGGTGCTCTACAGCCAGTGCCAGTGACTGGCGCTGAGCCTAATTAATAAACATTTTGGGGAGCAGTTTTAAGTTTACAGAAAAAATTGAGTGAAAAGTACAGAGTCCCCCAGTTTCCCTTACTTTGAACACCTTATTTTAGTGTGATACATTTGTTACAATTGATGAACCAGTAATGATACACTTTTATTATCTAAGTGGGCTCACTCTTCCTGAAGGATGTTCTATGGATTTTGATGAATGTATAAGGACATGTATCTACTATTGTAGTATTTTACAGAATAGTTTTATTCTAAAAATTCCCGAAGCTCCACCTATCCATTTCTCCTTCCCTTCTCACTGATGTTTTTACTGTCTCTAAGTTCTGCCATTTCCAAAGTATCATATAACTGGAATCATACAGTGTATATAGCCTTTTCACATTAACTTCTTTCAGTTAGCAATAATACAGTTAAGGTTCTCCTCATGCTTTTTTTGTGGTTCGGATGGCTCATTTCTTTGTATTGCTGAATAATATTCTTGTATCGTGGTTTGTTCATCCATTTATTAAAGGACATTTTGATTGCTTCTGAGTTTTGGGAGTTATGACAAACTGCTTTTCATGTGCAGATTTTGGGGGAATATAAGTTTTCAGCTCATTTGGGCAAATACCAGGGAGTATAACTGCTGGATTGTATGGTAAGAGTAAAGTTCAGTTTTGGAAGAAACTGCCAAACTCTCTTCCAAAATGGCCATACCATTTTGTATTCCTACCAGCAGTGATGGAAGTTCCTGTTGCTCTACCTCGTTGGCAGTGTTTGGTGTCATCAGTATTTTCGATTTTGGTGGTCTATGTGTTTTCGAAACAGCTTTTTCATTTTATTCTGAATTTTTGGTATTAACATTAGTTTGCAATGTGACTGCATGGAACGTGGTATATATAAAAAATTGCCTATGTTCTATGTCAAGAAACAAATATTTTAGAGGATAAAATTTAATATAGGTGAAGATTTAGGTTTCATAGTTGTTTATGTAAAGAAATATTATAAATTACATATGTAGTTTGTCTTTTATACTTAGCTTCTTTATGGACAACCAAATTTAAGTGTGCATTAGAACTGATTTTGTTGTATTTAAATGTTTTTTTCTTCTTAAAAGTTGTGGGTGGCTCGGCGCCTGTGGCTCAATCGGCTAAGGCGCCAGCCACGTACACCTAAGGTGGCGGGTTCGAATCCCCAGCCTGGGCCCGCCAAACAACAATGATGGCTGCAACCAAAAAATGGCTGGGCGTTGTGGCGGGCGCCTG
>CAUYQV010172373.1:0-22580 GCA_963574575.1 Galagoides demidoff | reverse complement strand
ACTCGCTTGAGCCCAGGAGTTGGAGGTTGCTGTGAACTGTGATGCCATGGCACTCTACCCAGGGGGATAGCTTGAGGCTCCATCTCAAAAAAAAAAAAAAAACAAAAAACCTAAATTCACAGGACTTAAGGGAGAGCAGTGAGGAAGAAAACAGAGATGGTTAGAACAGAGCAATCTAAATACAGGCAACAGTTCTTACCCACAGTATATTTTCGGTCTTGGACTCAGCCCAGAAACTGTTCCAAGTACATGTAGATCTAACTACAGTTGCAATGCTAGGTAGGAACATTGTGATATGGAGGTGATTAGCTGCAAAGCCACGTGACTGCCATACAAAACATGAACTCAAGCAATCCCCAGAGTTGGAGTGATGGTATTTGTGCCAAGAAAACAAAGACTCATAAGCTAGCTTGATTCCTAATACAGCACAAAATGAATAGAAAACATTTCAAAGTTTTAGAAGTGAATTATCATGGGGCACAGGGGAATTACCTCAACCCACTACCAGACAAATGAAAATGATCCATCCCTGGCAATCATATGAGCACTTCATGTTTAAGCCCAGAACATGGATTAGTCCTTAGATTATAGGTTCTGGCCTTATCATGGCAAATGTTGAGTCAGATGTGTTTAAAGGTAATGTCATCATCTACTAAGGAATAAAAGGAAGTTCTGTGTGACGTGCTCCAGTCATCACAGTGCCCTTCACTCCCTGTCCTATGCTCTAAAGGAATCCTCCTCAGACTCTAAGCTGTGAATCCCTAATGGGAGGAAAAGGGTGGGTCTTGTAGCTTTTTCAAGAGCTTCACGAGTCCACATACACACAAAAGCATTATTTAGAAACAGAGTATGTGTATAGCATATCTATGGCATATTTTTCAAAACTTATGTAAATGCCATAATGATTAATTAAATATAGGATTTTAAAGTTTTAATTCCCTGTGGTTCCTCCTGACACTTTATATTTGCTCATTTACTGGCTCAGAAGAATACAGATTCTGCTGAGTTTTTGATGTTACAAAAGTAGGTGGTTGCAGGGAATGGTTACTAACTGGAAAGCAGCATGAAGGAACTTTCTGGAGCATAAAAATCCTCAGCTCTTGATAACAGTTACGTAGCTAATGATCTCATAGGTGTGTAACAAATAAAAATTCATCAAACCATACACTTAAGATTGATTTCATTACAGATAAAGTATGCCTCCATACAAAGGGGGTCTTCTTATTCCTATTGGAATCTGGGAATCACTATCCCAAAAATCTAGGCCGTGATGAACTTTTTTCCATCCGTGGCAAATAAAAAAATGAAATAGTATAATGAGTTTATCATAAAGCTAAATGTATTTAACTTAAAGGAACATCTTTTATTCTAAGACTACTTCTTCCTTTTCTTTTTGGTGTCCCGTATTCTGGGTATTCTTCCTACTTTTTACAATGGTGGGGTGTCTGTCCAACCTTTTTATTTTTCCTTTCTGTCACACATCAAATATACAAACACTAAGGAAATCTGATTAGCCAAAAAAAAAAAAAAAAAGAAAGAAAAAAGTCTGTGCAAACTTTCTGTGATATCAGACACTACAGATAAGCAAAAAAAGTCCTCGCAAAAATCAGCGTGTGGCTGGACTCACTGGGCCACAGTTTGGACACTCCGGCTGGTAATTACAATGTCATTTCTTCAGAAAGGAATAGTGATAACAAATAGTAATGGTTTTTTCTTTTCTTTTTGTTTAGTGTTCTTCTGCATTGTTTGGTGTGGTTTAATATTTTTATTTGGCAAAATAAAAAGCTGATAATTCGCTTTTGCTTTTTCCTTCAAATTGTTCCATGAAATAAAGACACATATCAAGCTTTCTAAATAAGTGCCTTTGCGGTCCAGCTGTACTTTAAAACTGGCCAGTAAACCACTTATTTACTCTAGAACCTCTGCCCTTGTTCACTAGCCAAAACAGACTGTTGCCACCCCCCTGCCAACCTGCCTCTCCCCTCTCCTTTTGCATCCAAGCAGGCAGCTCACTCTCACCAAGAGTCAGAGCAATTCTCTGCCCGTGGACCTCCAAGGAATCCTTACAGAGCCTTCATCTGGTCCCTGACAAGGGAATCCATATTGAAGTCCTTAGTGCAGCACACACCCCCAAATAGTACAAAATACCATATCTCAGAGGAAGCAAAACAGGGACTCTCTCAGGAACCCATCCATGCTTGTGGTCGGGAACTCCATACCCAACTTCACAGCCAGGAGTCTAACTAAACAAATGCACAATTAAGTTCAACAAAAAGTCATCACCAGTAGCCTCAAGAGACAGAACAAACAAACCCTTCCTATGGCTGATAGAGCCCACCTCTCCTTGATCAAGGTTATAATTTTAGCACAAGTTGGTTTTTTTTCTTCCCACAAGGAGAATTTTTGACAAGGTGTTAGAAAACTGTGTTACCTGTAAAACCCCTTGAGGTTCACTCTGTCCTTTATCAGGTCAGCTGCCTGAACGATAATAATATTCCTCAATGCTCTTCCTGCACAAGAAGAATTCTCTCCGTAAATCTAAATAGAAAGAACATCCACCGTAAACATATTACAATGTGACGATTTGTGAGCTACCAATAGCGTGCTATCTATGGAAAATTATGACCACGTCCCTAAACTTGAGACACATTGCAACCAATATAGCTATAGATCTTTAATCACCTGATTTTATTTTAGCTCCTGTTCACTTACACTGTTAAGCTATAATAACTATTTTCCAAACGCTGAACTGATTCAACTACAATTATAAACAATTTCCTTACACATGAAGTTCAATGTAACGTATCCACTATTTTTTAAATACAGTGCTTCTATCAACAGCAAATTGAAGACTATTTATATTATATATTAACGCTGCCATACTGCTAATAAAATCATATAAAGGACTTGGGAGATGGGAAAATATTTTTCCGATCTAGCGAACATGACACGATTTGACAGCAGACTGCTTTGCTCTGAAGCTTCATTCAACAGCAGAGTTCGCAGTTAATTCCAAGCATCCTGGTTTATCTATCTCCTGAAAATGTCATTTAACTTCCTTGTCTAATCTTCTAATTCCCCCATATGAGTCTCTGATTCTTGGAGGAAGGAGAGGGTGTCCCTTAGATCCAAAAAAAGCCTAGATCCTAATACTCCCTCCTCCTCTGTAACAGCACCTTCCTCCACAGTGCAGAGCTGTGAAGGATGCAACATGGAAACAAGCCATCTTCATAAGGTAAAGGCTCATGAAAATTTATAGTAATTTTATATTACGTGCTAGCATGTAAATGCTTGCATCATTTATTTTTTTCTTATTGATTTTCTCTGCACCTACAAAATATAAATCTTCTCTCAAATCAAACAAGTTGATAATATATGGATTATGACTTGCTGGGGAACACATCAACTCCACCCTTACATTTCCTTTATTTTCATGGTATCATCTCCTAACCGCAACCAGATCTGTGAGAAGGGCATGTAATTATTTTTAACATGTTAAAACTATTTCTTTCTGGGGGTGGCGCCTATGGCTCAGTGGGTAGGGCGCCAGCCCCATATACCAAGAGTAGCGGGTTCAAACTCGGTCCCACCCAAATTGCAACAAAAACTAGCTGGGTGTTGTGGCAGGCACCTGTAGTCTTAGCTACTCAGGAGGCTGAGGTAAGAGAATCACCTAAGCCCAGGAGTTGGAGGTTGCTGTGAGCTGTGATGCCACAGCATTCTACCAAGGGCGACAAAGTGCAACTCTGTCTCTTAAAAAAAAAAGCTATTTCTTTTTTTAATAAAATGAAGCTTGAACAAGCCAGGTGATAAAAAGCGTTCCCAACGCAGAGGTCTGCCTCAGCCGATACTTGACTAGTCCTGACATCATAGTTCATTCACTCAGTCATTCAAAAGGCACTTAATGAGCAGCTGTCAAGTGTCAGGTCTGTTTTCAATGCTGGGGATATAGTGGTCAACAAAGTAGAAAACGTCCCAGCCCTCACAAAGTTCAGTCTCCTGGTAACCTAAAAAATGCAACTCTTTGTTGACTGATTCTTGGATGCAACATAGTGAAGATAGCCTCATTTCTTCTTACCAATGAACACACCAGAGATAGTCCACCACTAATAGATAACATTAAATATAAATCCCTTTTTACACAAAGTTCTTAGTATAAAATACACACTATCTGTAACACATAGTGTTTCGATCAACAAAGCAATTTGGAAAATATTTACATTACATAGCTACTCTGCCACATTGATAATTTGCTTACGTAAAGCATTTAGAAAGCGGGAATATCTTTTTTCTTTTCTTATCCAGTAAACATCTTGAATCATGACACAATGATAGGAGCATCTCAAACACCTTTGCTGTGCCATCTCTAGGGGAAGAGATGATGTGATCACTGCAGCATCCTTGCAAAATTCCATGTGGTCAGGAGCAACGAGAACAGCTATGACTCAAGAATTCTATACCCGAGTTTGTCAATCATTATTACAGAAAATGCAGTTAAGAGAGAAGAATCATACCTGGGAAGGCGTGTGTTCAAGATAGGGATTGGAAATTCTTCTTGATAGAGTCTATTTTAAAACAAAGAAAAAGAAGAAATTAGAACCAAACAGAAACCCTGTACCAAAAGGGCAAAATACATGCAACAGCAGCAGGCCCAGGAATTGTCTATGTTTAAAAATGGGCTTAAATTTCATGTCATGGGCCATACGGGTTGGGGGTCCTTATTCTCACCTGATGTAAACATTGATCAACATTCACATCGACAGAACAGGACACTTCCATTTGAACAGCTTCCAAGTTAACACAAGCAACGAAAATGCAACAGAAAGACCGGGATTTTTTTTCCGTACTTGTCACTTTATTCTTAATGCGATTTGGATTCCATTTCTCCCATCCTTTTTCTCCCACCCTAACTCAGTATACCCAGAAATGACACATTAGCTTCTCAGTGGCTTTCCTGCCCTCCAATCACACCCTCCTCAGGCCACCCTGCAAACCTCAAAAGGCTTCCACTTACAAGGGTCCCTGAAGGCTTATGTGAGTCCAGCCAATCTCTGCCTTTCCAAGTGCTAGCTCACCACAGCCTGTCTCCAATAGGTTTCTAGTATTCTCTTTGCACCTCCCAGCAGAGATTCTTCAATTTAGCAAGATTTCCTTGTCAGAAGATCTGCCCACTCCCACCCTACTTCTGCATACACCATTTTCCATTTTAAAAGCCCTCTGTCTTCCTTGATGTTCCCCTGAATCCCACCAGATTTCCAAGTCCAGATTTGTAGGCTCCTCCTGCCTGCGGTTGTTCCCCTTTGGAACACTTTGTTTATGCGACAGTTAGTCTGGCAGCACTCAGGAACTCTGGGGTGTGGGCTGTTTTCTGTGTCTGCATTGGCCCCAAGTCCATAAGCTCCTTGAGGGAGGCTGGCAGCTTATACTGCTTTGCTTTTATGGCACTAGCACACAACCTTGCAGGAAGATGTTTATTTTTCTATTTATTTACATATCCATATCAACTTAATAAGTATTTGCTGAATGATTTGATTGCAGGAGCTAATCGGTACTTCCTAACAACAATCCAGGAAGCAGCAGTATCGCCCACATGGGACTGAGCACATTGAAGAATTATTATCATTTCCCACTGCAGCATAAGGACAGAAAAACAAAAACAGAAACGAATATTCATTGAACTTCCAACCTATTGTTTAAAGCTGTCAACAACTATACTCTAAGGCTCTGTCTTTTGAGATCCCATCCTTTTTAGCCTGCCTTCTCCACTTCTTGGAATAATTTTCTAGATTCATGAAACACATCCTGCCACTTATCACCTTCCAGCATCTAAACCTTCTACCAAACTTTAGTCTAAAAAGAGAATGTCCATTCTGCCCCTTCCCCAGTCCACATGGCTCCCACACTACTTATCTTCTAATTAAACTGTAATAAAATGTAGGAACTCTTTACTGGAAATGCCAATTGACACTGTGCTAAAGATTTTCAACAGGCTTCAAAGAAAATATATTTTATAAGGTAAACAGCCCATTTTTACTCCCACCCTTGTGCCCTACTCTATATAGACTTTCAAACCGCCCTTCCTAGGCCTTCTGCAGTCTGAGCCTATGTAATATATTCACTTATTGAAATACTGAACAACTTGAAACTTGCATATGTACCAGATTATATAAAGATGAATCATCATGAAAATTTATTTTTTTTCTTTCAACAGGGGAGACTTTAAAAAATCATTATGGCAGACCAGAACTCACTATCTCTATTACTTGTCTAATTGCTAAATCAGTTCCACAACAGCCACTACTTTGCATGATCTAGTTAAAGACAAAGCTTTCAGGTAGAAACAAGTTTTTAAAAACCGGGCAGGGGCAGTGTCACAAAAGAAAACAAACCATTTGCCTTCCTCTCAGCTGCCATCCTGAATCTGGCTGTTTCCACACTAGTGTTACACTCACACAATTCCACTTAACAGAAACTACCCCCACGGATGGCTTCTTTCAAAAGGCTGGTAAGTAAATGAAGCCAGGGGAGTCTTCTATTCTGGCTTGGTAACAGTGTTAGATAAGCTACTAGGCCCCAGGGGATCCACCAGCGCAACATAATAACTGTCTTTTACAGAATACAATTCCTAGATTTGTTTTCAGAAGCTCCTGTGAAGTCTTCCCTTCACTGGTCCCAGGAGATCTCTATTTCATTAACACTCTGGGACAGCAGTTCTCAAACTTGTTAGCTGGGCCCAGGGAAGCCACAGAGCTCTCTGTAGAACTCAGTGAAGTACTGACTTATCAAACCTAAAATAACTATCATAACTGTACTTTTGTACAGACTACTTTATGTTAGTTTTCAGTACTGACCAAAAATAGCAAGTGCCTAAGATTTAAGGGAAAAAAAAAAACCAAGGGGTATGGTCCATCTGTTACCTCATTTTTAACAGGTACTGGGAAAGAATTGCTACTTGATTTGATCAGAGGAATACGACCGGCCAACCCACTGCTGCTCCAGGCAGCATTTACCACCAAGAATATCACAAGAACACCCAAGGCACCGCCCCTTCCATGTCAATGTGTTTTCCTTAACATACACCTGCCTGAACGGTTTTCATCCTTTCATCCTGCTTAGCTGGATTCTTTTTTTTTTTTTTTTAAGACATAGTCTCACTCTATCACCCTGGGTAGACTGTCATGGTGTCATAGCTCACAGCAACCTACAACTCCCGGGCTTAAGCAATCTTGCTTCAGCCTCCCAAGTAGCTAGGACTAAAGAAACTAGCCCCCATGTCTGGCATTTTTTTTCTATGTTTAATAGAGATGGGATCTTGCTCTTGCTCAGGCTGGTCTCAAACTCCTGAGCTCAAATAATCCACCTGCCTTGGCCTCCCAGAGTGCTAGGAGTACAGGTGTGAGCCTGGGCACCCGGCCCAGATTCATTTTTGAATGAATGGCTTCATTTCTCCTCTTCGCATTCCAAGGCCTCAACTCATCACTCCTGGGGCAGCTTACTTCCATTCACTTCATATTTACAAAGCTCCT
Organism: Galagoides demidoff; assembly: GCA_963574575.1. Classification (NCBI taxonomy): domain Eukaryota; kingdom Metazoa; phylum Chordata; class Mammalia; order Primates; family Galagidae; genus Galagoides; species Galagoides demidoff. The sequence goes on along the minus strand of CAUYQV010172373.1, from coordinate 15,054 downwards.
ACTGAACTCCTGGCCAGGCACCACAGGAGCTTCCAGAAACAGACACATGAACGAGATACCATCCCTCATGTGGAAAACCCACTTATCAGAAGAACATTTAAACCTATGAATTCTCTGTCTTAATCCTGATTTCCCTATCAATTTGCTCTATGACTTGTGTATCCAGTGCAGGTTATCCTTTTAAATGGCTCTCACCACAATGAATATAATGCCCAAACAAGGTGGTAATTCCTTAGTTCCCTATATTTTGAATTTAGAATTACTGAAGCTGCTTGCAGCGATTCTTTGATGAAAGACACATAAATCCCAGAGAGAGAAGAATGCTAACAACACAAATGAAAATAGATTTTAATTCGCATTTATTTCTCCTTCTTTCCATTTTAATGAGCCATGGAAAATGGTATCCTAAGTGATTTCAGGCAAATCTCATATTGTAAGCATGTTTTAGAAAATTACAATACTTCAGTATTTATAAATGGACTTTCAGAAAAAAATAATGGCATGACGCAAAAAAATAATTGGCTAGTAACAATGTACTCTTTTTTTTTTAATTGAGTGTTCACTAAAATTAAAGCATGATAGTTCATGAAGCTAGGTCTGAAGCAAGCAGGGAACTCATTCCAGAATTGCTAAAAATATCTTGCTCAACTATGTAATAGACTTAAGGCAGCACATTGTTCATCAGCTCTTAAAGGAGACAGGACCATTTTTCATCAGCTCTTAAAGGAGATGCCTTAATACCATTCTCTGATGCAGTTAAAATATGTAGGCTACTAAGGGGTAAGAGAAATGAAACCAGAAAGACTAAATCACTTCAATCACCAAAGAAGTATGACCTGCCCTCTTACTACTATGAATAGGGTGACCAGACTTCCCGATTTTGGCGGGACAGTCCCACTTTCCAAAAATTTGTCCCACGTCCCGCGGCGTTTTAAAAAAGTCCCAATTTTTGGAAAGAATGCACTAACGGGCTGGAGAACAAGAAGGGAATATACGGTTTTCGGCTGCCATATGGCTATTTCGCCAGAATATGAGTCTTATATTATTTTTGTTAATTTTATAATGTTAAACTGTAATAAATAATTGCTGAGAAGTGATTATTAAGAACTGCTTATCAAAGTTTGCCTTGTTGTCAGGCCCTGCCCTGCGCCAGCCCCTGCTCCACCCCCATGCCATGTTGTCCCGCCTTACAGATGTTAGAATCTGGTCACTCTAACTATGAACCACCAAGAACTACCAATTTCATTGATAATGAAACATTCAGTTCATGACATAACTTTCTGCTAACTTTGGCCACTGTCCCTTTTCCCATTCTGGGAGATCAAGCAGAATATAAGGTAGAATAAGGAAACTTGATTTTCATCCAAACCCAGGAAACCAAAAGGCTTATGCAACTGGTGGTCACATATATTAAGAGATTACAGAATAAAATCACAAGAGCTGTGATCTATTAAACTGCCCAGGAGATTTCTAAGACTGTGGGTCCTACTTAAGACCCAAGTTAAACTCATATGTCAACCAAAGCTCATTCAAGGTTTAAAGGACAGAATCCCGCTAGACTGCAGGCTTCAGAATACCCAGTCATCAAAGTCAGGCATAATGAAAACTGGCAACATGAGCCAATTGCTGAGATGGAAGGGCAGGGAACCACGACTCTCCTGTGAGCTCCGGTTACAATTCAGGGCCACAACCATTTCCTCAGGGCTCCAAGGGGCATGCCCGCAGCAGCCAGCCGCAGCCACAAAGGCCAATTATAATAGTATCTTCTCAACATAGCAAGGGTACACCAGAGTTAATGATGTTTTAAATGATATTTTTCTACTGCTCTGTGATATGTTAAGAAAGTAGAAAGGAATGCGACAGAAGTGCTTACTGGGTACCTCCTTCACCTTAAGCACTTCCCCTAGTAGTAAATGTACCCACCTATTCCTATTTTTAGAGATAAGAGGACTGAAGATCAGAGAAACAAAGCATTTTACTTAAGGTCCCAAAGCTGGGAATTTAAGAATCAGGACTGTGACAAATGTTGATTGATTCCAAAGCCGCCACTGTATTTTAACATGTTCCCTCTACTATGTGCACAGAACTACATTAAGTATTTTGCATGTATCATTACTTAAAAACTCTGAGGTAGGTACTGTTATTAATCCAATTTTGCAGATGAGAAAACTAGACTTACAGAGAAAAATCAAGAAATTTGCAACCCAAGCCTATGTTTATTTGTTGCCCCATACATGTATCTTTTAACACAGGACAGACACAATGATTTAAAAGTAACATAACAAGTGCATCCAACTGCCATTAAGAAGTCACAAATATGTTAACCAGTTTCATAAAGGTATTTCAAATTGTATATAAAACCAGCACATTGTATCCCATAACTGCATTATTGTACATGGCTATGATTTAATTTAAAAAAAAAGTCACAAACAGTATATGCTAGATCCAGGGATTCTCAGCCATGGATATAAATAGAACCATCTGGGAAACTCAAGGAAAACAAAGCAGGTTCCCAGGGACCATCCCAGACATACTGAATTAGAATCTCTGGGAGGGGGGTCTGGGCAGTTTTGTCCCAAGTCTCGCAGGTGGTTCTAATGTGCAGCCAGGTTTGAGTAAAACTGTAAAAACAAGTGATTGGGAATGGCAATTTGAACCTCTTCTCATCCACTTCCACAATGGGGCTTAAACAGGGCTGAAGCATCACCTCCCTCACATGCCTTGAAGAATGAAGGTGAGGTACAATCATTGGCCAACAGCACTGGGATCTGAGGCTGAGCCTCCAAGTGGTTTGTGTAAAACAAAAAGCCACTGTTTCAGCAAATCTCACCCTGCACCTGCTCTTATGGTATGTGTTTTCCATATACCCCTTCCTAGACATAGCCCTAAGCTAAAATATCTTTCTGTCTGCATAGCAGCGTACTACCTATATACACGACTTCAGAAAGAGAATACCCTTTTGATGGCATCAGTAACATTAAACTTAATTTAGACTTCTCCCATTATTAAAGGGCTCTATTCTAGTATAAACATGTTTCCCTACTTAAAAGATAAAGTAGAAAATGAAAGCAGGCCCTAGGAATACTTAGGAACATTTCATAATCTTGCCTGCCTAGGGAGATAAAGCAGCAAGAACCAACAGCTTCTGGGAAAATACACACAATAGGCACAACAGAAACAAACCCAAAGCCTTACCAGTTTCCTTTTATTCCATCCTTGGGAAAATATCTTTCTTTTTGGTTATATTTACAAACAAGAGAACACTTTTGCCTGCCACAGTGGGCTTCCCTGATAAATGTAATCACAGAAAAGCCTTTAAAATTTAGGAATTTTGTATACTTTTTTCAGAAAAAAAGCTGTTACAGACATAAAAATGTTTGCTACTCCCTAATATGTCCAACATTTTTGTAGTCTACTGTTGAAACTCCATAAATCAGTTATTTTTCTGATTGAAAACAACTTATTATTAGGCGGCACCTGTGGCTCAGTGAGTAGGGCGCCAGCCCCATATACCAAGGGGGGCAGGTTCAAACTTGGCCCCAGCCAAACTGCAACAAAAAAAAAAATAGCCGGGCGTTGTGATGGGCGCCTGTGGTCCCAGCTACTTGGGAGGCTGAAGCAAGAGAATCGCCTAAGCCTAAGAGCTGGAGGTTGCTGTGAGCTGTGACACCACGGCAACCTGCCGAGGGTGACAAAGTAAGACTCTGTCTCAAAAAAGAAAAGAAAGAAAAAGAAAACAACTATTATTTCAGCATTTTTTCAGTTTTCTACTGTAGGTGTTATTAAACAAAAATAATTTTAAAAATTTAGGCATCAAATAACTAATAACAACCCCCACCCATTCATACTTGCACTCCAAGATGGACCATTCCCATAGCAGCCAACATGAAGAAGCGCCCACTGGCCAAATCTGGGACAATTTCAGCAGCAAAATAAATAATGAAAGTATTGACTTATAACCCATAGAATAAATATCTATGAGTCCACACAGATGTAAGTCAAGTATTGAATAAATAAATGGAGATGGGGGAGAAAGGACAGCCCTTCCTTACAGAATAATTTCAATTACTAACTGCAGTAATAAGAGAAAAACAGAAAACCACCACTGAGCAAACATCACAGTAGTAAATGCTGCAGAGAAGAATCATCAATGGATGTGGAGATTAGTGGACAAAAGCACAAGATACAAGATAGTGTAACAAAGTACCCACAGTGTCAAAGCACCTCCCCAAAAGATACTTATTAAGCATAGAGGAAAAATTAGTAACTTTGTAAGGGAGCTTAGCAGACACCACCTGCCCCAAGTGATGAGTTATGACCCATCGGGAGACGTGGTGACATCATCCGCCTCCTGATAGGATGAATTGAGTGAGAAAGGTACGTCTGTGGTCTTTTTGTCTGAATGCATACCTGAAGAATTTTTCACTGGAATGTCAGACAACCCCAAACTGAGAGACATTCTTCAAAATAACTGACTTGTACTCTGCTAAACTGTTGTGGTTAACAGAGACCAGTAAAAACTGAGGAACTCCCCCAGACTAGGGGAGACCAAAGGCAACTGATAACCAAAGGTGCCGTGTGATCCTGCACTGGAAAAAGAACCTCACTGGGACAGCTGGCAAAACGCAATGGGGTCTGCATTTTAGTCAATAACGTGTATCCATGCTGGTTTTGACAACTGTACTGTGGTTATAAAAATGTTAACATTTGGGGAAGCCAGGTGTGGTTATAAGGGAACTCCCTTTGTACTTTTGCAACTTTTACATCTAAAATTACTTCGAAATGAACAGTAATAAAAAAAAATTGTCTTTCTCACAAATGCATTCTCAAAAAAATTTAAATACAATTTCGAAATACAGCTTTTTTTCCCCTTCTAAATGCTGCACTGTTGTGGACATAACTTCCTCAGGCTGCAGGACAGAATGACTCGAACGGCTTTCCTGCCCATTCTGGGATCCAGCACCTTCAGGCAGACAGATTAATCTCTCTACAAAATCTCCTTACATATCATCTTGGGATTTTTAAAATGAGACAAATTTTTTTTAAAGGTTACCCTCCTGACAGCTCACCGTCAACACCTCCTGGCACAGCCAGGCAGTCATCGGGCTTCACTAGACAACCATGAGCATCCACCCCTCTTTCCTCCCCCATGTCCCAGGCCTTGCGATGACCTCTGCTTGGTCTATTTCTCTACATTTTCTACATCCTGCCTTTCCTTCAGTTCACACAAATGCTGCACGAAGCCCCTTCCAGCCCTGGGCCTCTCAGGATGAGGCTGCCCCCCCCACACACACTAGCACTTGTCGATAACTGCCACTAAGATACAGTGCCTCCCCACTCCATGTGTAGGTGTGGGAGTCTCCCCTCTACCAGCCTCATAACCCTCAGTGAGGATGAAGCCTTCCGTACATCTAGGGCCTTCTACTATGGTGGGTGGCACGAGCTGACCATCCGTGGTGACTTTCCAGACACTGACAATCTGCCAAGTGGACATGAAACCCACTGGCCCACCCCAACCACCGCCCACCCTTTGCCTCATTTCCCATCCCTGTCTCACGTGGTCATGCACAGAGAGAGCACAGAGACTAGGGTGTACACAGAGGAAGTACATGTGTACAAGGATATACCGAATGACTTCTGTGCTTGTTTCAAAACTGAAGCATATATTTGAATACCGATCAATTCTTTGTAGTGAAAAACACGTAAGTTGTTTTGTGTGCGGTCATCAATAGGAAAAGAAAATCTCTTTTCCTTTCCTATATTACCATCAAATCAGAAAAAACCTTAGGCCAGCCACCTTTCTTCCCTTCTTTGACATGGAAAAGCAAATTAGTCTCTTACATCTTTCTTATCAAGATGTTATGTAAATTTTTGAAAGCTGCAAAACAATAAAAGCAATAATGTAGAGTCTTCTGGTAGAAGAAAGAATTTAGAATATTAGTTCCACTTTTTTCTTTTTTTTTTTTGTAGAGCTAGAGTCTTACTTTATTGCCCTTGGTAGAGTGCTGTGGCATCACATAGCTCACAGCAACCTCCAACTCCTGGGCTCAGGCAATTTTCTTGCCTCAGCCTGCCAAGTAGCTGGGACCACAGGTGCCCACTACAACGCCTGGCTATTTTTTTGTTGCAGTTTGGCTGGGGCCAGGTTTGAACCTGCCACCCTTGGTATATGGGGCCAGTGCCCTACTCACTGAGCCACAGGCACCGCCCAACTTTTTATTTTTCAATCACTCAACATATATAAAGAGGACAAAAAAGAAACACCAGAAATGACCTCCTTGGGGCACTGGGCCTTCATCTAAACTATATAAGACACTTGAGATTCTGGATTTGGGGGCCCAGGGACCAAACTCAGCTGCTACCTGTTTCCATAAGGTTTTATTGCAACTCTCTGTGCCATTTGTTTACATATCAACACTGGCTGCAGACCTGCTACAAGGGCACAGTTATCCTAGTGGCTGGCAAAGTCTGGCCCCTTATAGAAAAGGCTCACCAATCCTGGTCTAGATTTCAAATCTTACAGAGCAAGAAGAGCTCTATAATCTCCCCAGCAATATATTCCATTGCTTAACCAGTTATTGGGAAGAACTCTTTCATTTGGGGAACGAAAATTATCTCCCATTGCAATTCAAGAGTTCTTCCACATTTAAGGCACATTTCCATTTCCACTCATGTGATACAAAAGCAAGAAGTGGCAGCCAAAATAAAAAGGGAGGAGGAAAGGGGAGGGACTAGCCAAAGCGAACAAAGTTTCAATTTTACAAGGTGAATAAATCCTAGTGATATTCTATATAACACGGTGTCTATAGTTAACAATACTGTATTGTATGCCTTAAACGTTGCTGAAAGTAGGTCTTTTGTTAGTGTTCTTATAACAAAAAAATAATAAAGAAGATGGGAGGAAACTTTTGGAAGTGGAGAAGGCTGAAGCACAAACCGTGGTGATAGTTTCACAGTGTACACCTACCTCCAAGGTCATCAAGTTGTACACATTAAATATGTACAGTTTAATGTGTCAGTCATCCTTCCATAACATGGCTTTAAAAAAAAAAAAAGAGCAATTCGTTTCACAAACTCTTCCTTTTAAATTTGGAACTTCCAATCTATACCACAATCTAGACAAGTCTGGACTACACAAAACTGATGTTAAGGGCCACATCTACCAAAATACTATGAAATCCAAGAGTGCGAGTTGTTTCAAACATCTGAATCTTGCACATAATATTCTCTCCACCTAGAATGCCTTTCTCTACATACATTTCCATATAGTTTATGTTAAAATGCATTCATATGTTCAAATCTCCTGTCAGAATTTTTTATGTGTTTCCAAGGCATTTTGGATTCCATATACTTATTTACATTTGGCTTTCCCCTACTTCATCATAAGAATCTTAAAAATAGGATCTATATTGTGTTCATACGTTAAATGCCCACAGTGTCTAACATGATGGCTTGCAGATAGTTAATTCTCACTAAATGTTCACAAAGGAAAAAGTCCAACTCTCTTCATACCTAATTCCTTTCACCTTCCAGGGTTTACAGCTCCTTCCTCTGTGCACTGTACCTTCTCTCCTGGGAGCAGCCTAGCATGGCACTAAGAGCTGGGTTCACACTGCTGGGATTCAAAGCCCATCAGTGAAAACACATGTAGTGAGAACAGGATAGAGTCAGGCTAGGGCAGACATGACACAGCTGGTGTGGTCTGGTCCTAAGTGACCTTCACCTCCTGTTTCTTATTGTTTTGTAATTTAGCTCCCACCCCTAACATGCCCATCTTGAACAGTTTAGGAAGTTCACTTTTGAATTGGAAATGTTGTAATAGATTGTCACTGAGTTGTGCTGTTTAGTATTTGAAATAAGGGTTAGTGTGGTCTTTGTTATGAACCATTATGTATAAACCTGTGATTTTGGAACTGGAAGACGAGAACAGTCTTGGAGGCTACTCTCACTGTTCTCCAGACTCCAGGGCCTTCTGACAAATAAAGTTTGGTGGACCCATCCCCATCTCTACATACTGGTGGACAGTGGCAGGCAGCCAGACCCTCTTTGTCCCCTAACATCAGCACCACTTAAAAGTCGTGTCCTCGCACAAGCTATTTACCGTGTCTCCCGGAAAATAAGACACTGACTTATATGTTTTCTCAAGAAGACACACTGGGGCTTGTTTTCAGAGGATGCCTTCTCTCTGCGCCGAAATGCATGGTGTGGCTGCATAGCCATGCCCATCACTAGGTTTTATTATCAGGGTAGGGCTTATATTTAACAAATGCATAGAAATCCTGCTAGGGTTTATTTTTTGGGTAGGTCTTATTTTCAGGGAAACACGGTAGTTTCTTTATGCTTGCTTCCACCTCTTCAAATGAGTGAAATAAAACCTACTCATAAGGTTGTTGTGAAGAATAAATGACTTAAAACTGTGGTTCTCAAACTTCAGCATGCATCCAATACCTGGAGGACTTAAACAGATTACTGGGTTCCTACCCATAAATGTGGTTCAGTAGGTCTGGCAGTAAAGCCTTCCTAACAAGTTCTCAAAGGATCCTGACACGCTGGCCCTAGGAAAACATTTTGAGAGCCACTACCTTAAAATTATATAAAGAGCTTAGAACAATGCACTACATGGTAAGTACCGAGGTGAACGGTAAGTGTAGTTATTGTTGAGCACTCAGTAAACTTTAGTGTTACTATGTACATAAATGAGAATGTCCCCTGCTAGACTGTAAGCTTCTCAAGGGACAGGATTATATGTTTTTCACCCACATCCTTAGGACATGGCAGTGTGCCTGTCACAAAGCAAGGCCAACGGAACACTAACAGAATTCTCTGCACTCCCAGAGAGAATCCTTTTACCCAAGGATCCTCCTGGTCAGAAGGGCAAACAGGATATATGAGAAGGAAAATTCTCCTCCTGTCCACATTCCCAGGGTCTTCCATCAGGCATCTTTTGGACACTGGCTATTTCACTCACTGACCCATAAGGGTTAGGTCCTATTCCCCATACCTGGGAGTCGGGAAGAGCTTACCTGATCAGTCAGTATTATTAGGTTCTTGGGACCAGTTTCCTTTTCCAAATAGGTGTAAAATTTGTGTGGGCTTTTGGCATGGTAAAATCCTGCTGCCACCACTCACAGGTGTCCTCAAACTACAGCCCGCGGGCCACATATGGCCCACCAAGGACATGTATCCAGGCCCCTGGGTGTTTTTGCCGCCGCTGCCTGTCCTGCTTAGCAGCTGACTCATCCTGGGGCTGCAGTCCGGCCCTCCAACGGTCTGAGGGACAGTGAACTGGCCCCCTGTTTAAAAAGTTTGAGGACCCCTGGTGTAGAGCCTTTTACATAAACACAAGTTTTACCTGGACACTGACAAATGGGAATCCTGTGATTCACTCTAAACCTACACTATGTCCTGATTATAACTACGAATCTTCCTTCACTCTAAATCTTTTAGTTAATACTTTTTAGATGAAAATAGAAATTAACTTTAGCAGCCTACAATTCACATATATAACTTAAAAAAATCCTTTCTAAGTTGCACTTCCAAGATGGTGACACAGATCTGTCAGAAATTTGCAAATAATCCTAACAGCTGTGATATAACCCCCTGAAGACTTTCAGTGTCAAGGTCATTTAGTACAGTTAAGAACTCTTATCACTGCCTATCTTTCATAATTTCAGTTAAAAAATTATCCTCTTGACCAAGGATGGTGTTTCTCATTGGTCAACCCCTGGCCATCTACCATAAGTGGTATTCCTTCCTCCTTTTCTGTACCGATCCCAGATAAAATTGTTAGCTCTGCTGTCCTTCACTTGCTACTTCACCGCCCTCAGTCAGCTGGCACTTGAGTCTTACCGGCTTGTGAAATTTGATTTACCCTGGGTCATATGTCCCTCCTTCTTGAATACATGTCTTTCTAAAATCTGGGTCCCTCAGAAGCTCACTTGAGAGCCACACTGGCTTCTATCACTGCTTTCTGCATTTCTAATACACTTGGACAGTATTACTATAGAATGGGAACTTCATTTACATCCTATGCCGCATTTCCTTTCAAGGCTTCCAGCTATGACATTCTAACTACGCTTGCCTTATGGTGAAATCAGGTTCCACAAAGTGCAAGGTTCCTAACAGGTTCACTTTCTCCTGAGTGTCCCTCTCTCTAATGGGAAAAGCCTAAGCGCATCATGCTGCTTTGATGCTGACAAGTTTTTTATCCTAACTATGTCCTTACACTTTCCAACTTCTTGACACTGGGTTAGATTTTCTTCTGCTTCCATAGAAATCACCTTCTCTCTACCATGTTTCCCTTAAAATAAGACCTACCCAAAAAATAAGCCCTAGTAGGATTTCTGTGCCCTACCCTGATAATAAGACCTAGTGATGGGCGTGGCTATGCAGCATATCTGCATAGCCATGCCCTACATTTTGGCAGGGAGCAGTAAGGAAGACTGGAAAACCTTTTATCAGCCACAGCTCCTTTCTCTGAGCCATTTGCACTTGTGTGGGTGCGTGGGGAGAGGGGCAACTACATCACTCCTTTCCTATTGTGCATGTGCCAACGGCTAGGGGAAAGGAGTTCACACATCACTAGCACCAGCCCCACTAACAAGGTCAGCTCCACCTGTCAGGTTCCAGAAGAATATGACTTAACTGTATTTGAATAAATGTAGATTGTTATATTATACTTAATAAAAATAAGACATCCCCTGAAAATAAGCCCTAGAGTATCTTCTTGAGAAAAAATAAATATAAGAAAGTACCATATTTTCAAGGAAACACGGTAGTCCCCTTACTAAATTATTTCTTCTAACCTGTCTAGACAACTTTTATTTTATCTAATACCTCATTACAGAGATTTTTTCTTAATTGTTTCCCTCCCCTACTAAACAAAGACCCACTACTATCCCAACAAACATAGCCAGTAGTCACATTAGCCAGAACAAGAAACAGAGTGTAAATCATGCAGGTCACCAGAGCATGTTCAGATGTTGTGGAATTCAGGGGAATGTCTAGATCTCCAGTTTCCTCTGGAAACTCCCCATATGTGGTAGCAGGCATCAACAAATGTCCGTCCTTCTTTCTCCCTGCTCATGCTACTAAAACCACTCAGCAAATATTACCTTCCTCAGGCTCACAGCTAATGTGCAGATGGCGGTAATCAACAATTATCTACAGCTTTCCTCCAAGTGTGGTCTGTGAACCAGTAGCATCTATATTACCTGAGTGCTTCTGGGAAATGGAGATTCTCAGGCTCCGCCCCCCCACCCAGACCTACCCAATCAGAAGATGACCCTTAACAAGATCCCCAGGTAATTCACATCACAGTGAAACTTGAGAAGTGTTGATCGATTGATACACACCACCTACATGTGCTTCCTGCTGTAAATGTTTCTAAATTTAAAAAGGCCCTCAAGATGAGAGCACAGGTAGTGAGAATAAGGTTAGGGTACATGCAACACAGCAGGTCTGGTCGGTTTAGGTTCCACACGACCCTCACCTCACGTCTTCCATCTTTGTTGTTTTGTTATTTTCAGCTTTAACCTAAAACTGTATATTTTGAGTAGCTTAGGGCGATTGATTTAGAAGATTAACTTTTGAATTGGAAATGCAGATTTGGATCGTGGGATATGCCAATTTGTATTTATTATGGGTCATGGCTTATGCTGATTGTTATTTAAGATAAGGTTAATTATTGTTGTTTAAGATAAGGGTTAACATGGTTTTTGCTTTGAACTTTTATGTATTAAACTGTGGCTTTGGAAATGGAAGGACAGAACAGTTTCGGAGAGGCCACTCTCACTGTTCTCCAATATCACTGGCCTTCTAATAACAAAGCTTATTGGAAGGGACCCCTTGCTAGGGTATATTTGTGACTTAAAAGACTTTTACAATCCATGGGTTATCCACAGGCACAATTCCCTTTACTCCCCGTATGTATTCTTCTCCTGTGCCCTGGTCCAAGTACATAATGAAACATTATGCACTCACTACAAATGTTTTAAAGAGCTAGTAATATCAGGAGGTATTTTGGCAAAAATAGAAAAATAGAAGTCAGTGAAACTGAAGAGACAATATAAGATCAATAACACTTAAAAACCAAACAGAATAGATTATACCAAAATGCTAGTAAAATGGGCTCTGTGTGAGGGATAGAGTTTTGTTTTTTTTTAAACCTCCAAGTTTTCTACATAAATATATTACTTGTATAACTGGGGAGTAAAGCTATAAAACAAGATAAAATCTCCACTTTCACTGTCCTCCTGCCTTTTCTTTATAGGAAAGGCAAAGTTCACAGATAAAAATGGCAACTCTTTATACATAAAGGATTAAGAAGAAGTCAAGTCTGCAGTCAGAAAGAAAGCCAAACTTTAGTTTGCTTTAGCATAAGTATATTTATGGATAGGCGGAGGTGAGCTAAATCTCTAAAGAGGCAGGAAGATGGAATGAGGCTTGGTTCTACTAGGAAGGATGTTTGCACTGCTGGCCCCTTTTGTCTCAGCGGGTCTACCTGGCCACTCTCTCTGCCTGCCTGAGAGACATGAGTATGGAGAACACGGAGGTGAGGGAAAGACCCATCTGTGAGGAAAAAAACAAGCAGAAAACAGCTTTTTGGTGTTTTTATTTTTGTTTGTTTTTGTTTTTGGTCAATTCACCTTTATTAGAGGAAACGCAGTACTGTGTTTTAAAGAAGGCATGCCCTGTCTTTCCCCCCACCCCCCAGTGCCCAGTGGGCTCAGACATCATCTCCAGCCACCGGGCATACTCGATGACCTGTTTGGCCAGTTCTGTGGAGGGAATGGTGGTGTCTTCCGGTTTCTGCTGCTGGCTGGCAACACTGTAGTAGTGGTGGGGCCCAAGGGCCCACCCTCGCTTCTTGGCATTGTCTATCATCTTTTTTGGCCTCAGTGAAAAGGATTTTCTCATAGGCCTTCTCGATGCATCCAGCAATCTGGAAACTACAAACAGCCAAGTGGGAAGAGATGGGGTGGCCCTTCCCGTTCTAAACAGCCCGTCACAGGTAAAGAGCACTGCTGAAAGCTGCTGTTCTAAGAACATCATCTCCTGGCGTACTTGTTTTCTGGACAGTCCTGCTAAAAGGCTTGAGATCACTTTCTCTTGCCATTAACCCCCGAACAATCAAATCTAACTACAAGAAAACAATTCAGGAAGAAAACATTCCAAAGTCAAATATCGATACTTTGGGGGTTCTCAGTGTTTGGATTTAATTATGTCTGTACACAACCCGGTTCTGTATCTGCTTCAAAAGGAAAAATGTGAGATATGCAATGGCTTATGATACGACAGCTACATTTAACAAGTGATCTGATGGCATGTGGTCAATGTAGTTTCTAGTAAAATCCAAATCTTTCCCCTCTGCCCCAGAGTGCAGGCAGTGCCCTCACTATTCACTCTGGGATATGTAAATTGCACCCTGAGTCTGAGTCCTGAGTCTGTCAGGTTTCAAGGCAGCTGCCTGTCTCCTAAAATGCTGGGGGTTTAGGCAGCTGCCTGGACCCCTAGTTCTTGGAATGTTCTTGGTTGAAAAATGACACCCCAAACTAAAACAAAGTTTATTGAACAAGAGAATTGATAGGTTTACTGCGTAAGAACAAGGTATAAGTTTAGAGAACAAAATATATTTGCCAGAGACAGTGAATAGGCCTCCATTGTCAAGACAAGGAAAAAGCCAAAGAGGCAAAGGTTATAGCTGGAGATTCTCTTTTATACCACTTGAGTCAGGTCTACCTCGCAGTTCAGAGGTCACCTTGGAACCAGAGTCTTACTGCACACGTGGGCCTCCCATAAGCCTCCTCTGGGGGAGTGTGGACTACTATGTAGATTTATGCTAATGACACGTTAATTAGTCTTAAGGCTGTTTTAGGTAGCCTTTATGACTCCATCATACCTGTTGTTAGCCAGAGAGTCTTCTACATCCTTTTGCAGTTGGCATATTCAATTCTGATTGGTAGATTGGAAGGGTGGTCCCTCCTCCAGGTGTGAACAAGCATCTGGGACAAAATTAAGGTGGGTGGCACCAAGAAGGAAGCCTGCTGACCCCCTTACCCACTTCCCAGGCAAGCCATTCTAGCTAACTGGCTAACATGTCCAAAGCCACCACCACCCCCAGTTTGACGCAAGAGAATGCCAGTACTCAGGCTTCTGCAAATAGCAAGCCACAGGAGGAAATGGGCTTTAAAGAACCCTGAAATATATTCAATTGACTACTTTTCCACACCGATCTTCTGCGGAGAATAAGATTAAATCACCAAGACAATTGTTTTTAAAGCAGTTCCTAGGTTAGACTGAAACTATTTTAAAACTCATAGGTGGAACATAAAATGGAATGATTGAACCCTTTTCTTTTTTCCTAAGATTTACTCCCCTCTTGAGGTTATGAGATCCACAGAAGCTTGGTATTTCCACATCTTCTGGAGTTTGATCTTATGTGTGGCCCTTGAAATAAAAGGCTCAAGACCCCTTTAAAAAGTCATGGGAGATTCTGAGTTGACTAAGAAAATTCAAGAAAGAAACAGCATATTCGGAAGGGTGCCAGCAGTCGGCAGGCAAGCAAAGGTTTCCTTCTGTTTCTGTTCCATAGTTCAAATGTCATGAATTGGAAGAAAACTCCTAAAAGTAATGAAAAATCTTAGAAAATATTGTTAAAATCCAAGGATACTGTTCTTAACATTAAGGCTAATTTAAAAAAAAAAATTAAAGTACAAAAACATCTAGGGTAAAAGCATACTTATAATAAAGCTTTTTTATACCTTTCCAACTTTAAAACCATCTATGTAATATGATTCTGGAGACTGGTTGCAAAACCTTGTTACAGTGGGCAGCACCGGTGGCTCAAAGGAGTAGGGCGCCAGCCCCATATACCGGAGGTGGTGAGTTCAAACCCAGCCCGGCCAAAAAAACTGCAAAAAAACCACCAAAAAACCTTGTTACAGTACTTACTGCTACTGAATTGTGCAGTGAAAAATGGTTAAGATAGTAAATCTTATGCATATGTTACAATTAAAAACAAAATTAAACTATGTTCGATAGATTCTGAAATTC
>CAUYQV010172370.1:0-13813 GCA_963574575.1 Galagoides demidoff | reverse complement strand
ACCAAAAAATGGCCGGGCATTGTGGCGGGCGCCTGTGGTCCCAGCTACCTGGGAGGCAGAGGCAGGAGACTCGCTTGAGCCCAGGAGTTGGAGGTTGCTGTGAGCTGTGATACCATAGCACTCTACCCAGGGGGATAGCTTGAGGCTCCGTCTCAAAAAAAAAAAAAAAAAAAAAAAGATATTTCAAGCCTTGCTGTAATGGGGGGGAAAAGGAGAAGAAGGGAGAATACAGTCTCCTCAGTTGCTATGGATGTCCTTGTCCTACACCAAAGATATTTTTGCAGGCAGAGTCCCTGTATGCTTAAACCTGTTCAAAGGGATTCAGAACATGTGTGGTTCATGCATGACCCGATTTGGTTATTACCAATACAAAGTCTTTCCATAAAAGTTGAAGAACAGGCACCTACAGTGGAAATCAAGCCTGAGGCTGTGGAACCTCCTGATAAAACACAGGAAAACGTAACCACAAACTCTGCTTGGGGGGAAACTATACTTCCAAGAAAATCAAAACATTTCTTTAAAACTTCTACAAACCAAAGGTATCTCCAGGACATAGTAGTCCAAGGGCCTATTGTTTCTGATAGGTTTTCTGCAATTTCTAACAAAATCACAAGATGTGGTTTCTAGAGATATATGATTCTACTTCAGACTTTCTTTGGTATTTGAAATAGTTATAAGAAAAGTCAATCAACAAATTCCAAAAACTGCCAAAGGATCTCCAGAAGTGGAGCAGTGTTAGTCACGTTTCCCTCACTTCACTTCTAACTGGTCTTACAAATGCTTGTGTGGTCTGCCTTAAAAAATACACTGATGAATTCAGAGAACCTCCCACTATACTAATAGTAAATCATAAAAATAATTATCATAAGGATACAGAACGTGTGAAAGTTGTAAAACTGATCATATTCAAAGTTTGCAGTGCTGCAACAGAAGAGCTAAATGTGAAATAACTACAGAATAAAAAATGTGACTTTAGGGTGACTGTGATACTACCTGGAGACACAACTTTTTTTTTTTTTTTTTTTAGACAAGAGTCTCACTTTGTCTCCCCAGTCCAGCGCCATGGTGTCATAGCTCATAGCAACATCAGACTCTTAGGCTCAAGCGATTCTCTTGCCTCAGCCTCCCCAGTAGCTGAGACTATAGGCACCTGCCACAACACCCTGCTATTTTTAGGGGGCAGGAGGGTCTCACTCTTGCTCAGGCTGGTCTTGAACTCCTGAGCTCAGGCGATCCACCCACCTTGGCTTCCCAGAGTGCTGGGATTCTAGGTGGGAGCTACTCACTGCACTGACTAGACATGACTCTTAATTTCACAATGGATCTAGATTTTCTCTGCCTGTGGCCAGATTATACGAAGAATAGTATCGCTGTCTGATTACTTTAAGGGAAACTCCAAAGCTAACAAATCAAGAAAAAGTTTAAATACAAAAGAATCATAATTCATCTATGAAATCTACCCTGGCACAGAAAGAACACCAAAATTAATGATCTTACCGCTCCACACTTTCCCAAGGCCTTCAGTTACAGTGAGGCATTGCTTATAAACCACCTGCTCTGGTTGGCACAAACCATGTTACTTGACAATTCATGCTCATCATTTTATCATACATAGATCTCAAACCTTCTTTCTGTTGCCAGAGAACCACAAAGTTCACAAAAACTCCCTTTCTGAGGTTGCCAACCTGATCTTCGAATTTGGCTTACAGTCAAACTCTTCTGTGCCATGCAGTCAATGGGACAGACCCCCAAAAAGTCAGCCTGGTCACAACTGACCTTGGGAGCACAACAGAGCGGTCTCTATCCTGATTTTTCCAATGTCTACAAACATATTCCCTTGAAGTACATCAAAATCTGGGGCCCACTAGGGTGTTATTCTTATATACCATTTGGGAAATAATAATCAAATCTCAGGCAATATTCCAGATATCCTGAAAAATGTAAATATTTAAGATGTGTATTTTCTCTGTTTGTGGATTAGCTACAACAGAAATGAGTAGTTTTCAGAAGGTGGAAAATAAGGTACACATAAGCCCCAGAAAAAGATGCTAAGACATGCCAAGGATTCACCAGAAACCTTGGCCAGATTACTAATAGTCCATAAACCCTAATTTGGAGAACACGGGCCTACAAACTCAAAACTGAATTATACTGCCTTATTAGATCCCACACTACTGAAACCACAGTCACATTAGTCATAACTGGAACTAGGAATACTTTATGTACACAAATATAAAGTGCCTGCTTATGCATTTTTAATTGGATCAAATAAAACTGAAGCTGCAAACAAACTCAAATTTCAATTATCTCACTAGTGAGGGGATTTCCTAATAACATCTTTTTAAAACCTAAGCAGCCGCCAACCCTCCACACATCTGACAGGCATGTCCCTGGAAATTTGGGAGCAACAGACTCCGTTACTTCTTAACAGCGAAGAAAACAAATACCCTGAAGAGGTCAGATTCCTTTTTTTTCCTTTAAGGCTCAAACATGCAATCTAATAATGCATAAAACTTGGCAGCGGGGCTCTGGGACCCTTCTAGGGCTCCAATTTTCCGGGAGAGCGCGCGCCAGGGCGTAAGAAGGGGGCGTAGAGGGTACGCGACCGAGGACGAGCCGGGCCCCCCGCCCCCTCCCGGAGCAGCAGCCTGGCACCAGCCCACCCTCCTCCACCCCTGCAAACAGACGCAGGACGCGAATAGAGCAACTTCTCCGCGGGGGCGGCGACGGCTACAGCGGTCACCCCCGCCCCGCCCCAGCATCGCCGGGCCCGGGGGTCCCTCCGCGGGGCGCCCTGGCTCGCCCCGCCCCCGCCCGCCAGGCCAGCGGTCGGGGTCTGCCCGGACCCCCGCCCCTCCGCTCGGCCCGCAGCGGCGCACTCCCAGGACTACCGCCCGGCCCGAGCGCCGCCGGGGCGCGAGCGCACAGGCCGACCCCTCTCCTCAGGCCTCAGGCCGCCGCCTGCCCTCCGCCAGGCCGCCCGCCTGCTGGCCCCGCTCGGACCCCGGCCCCGCCGGGCCTCAGCGCCGCCGCAGCCCCTCATCCCGGCTCCATTCATAGGGCAACCTAGCCCGGCCAGTGGGGCGGGGCCGGAGGCCTGCGGACAAGGCCGGTCCGCCAAGGCCAGGGAGGAAAATAAAAAGTTAAGAGAAGAACTTACCTAAAATGGCTCCTGCAGCAGCCAAAATACAAACAGCTATTATTTGGTGAAGTTTAGCTCAGACACCCTGCAAGGACACCCTAACACAGCTCGGGCCCGCCTTCCCTGCGGCACCATTGGGCCTCGCCGGCCCAAAACACAGAATCATTGGTTCTCCGCGCTGCCGCTCAGGCAGAAGCCCATTTCAAGCTTGCTTGCAGAAGCGAGTGATGGGCTCGCTCCATTGTGCTCGTATTTGCATGGATGTGATCGCGGCAATGATTGGCTGCCGCTGGGGCCGCACCGCCCCCTGCCTCGTGCCCCCCGCCTTGGAGGCGCTACTGCACGCGGCCCCGCCCCCCGGGACAGAGCGGCGGAGCCACCGGGGTGGGGCGGGGCCGGGGTCCCGCGGGCCGAGGGGGCGGGGCGGGGTCCCGCACGCCAGCCACCGCAGGCGGGGTGTGGGGGAGGCGGGGACCTAGAGCGAAGGCGGGGATTCAGCCCGCAGGCGGAGGTCTCGCAGGTCTCAGGCTAGCAATCTGGAAGACGCGAGGCTGGTGTCCCTCGGGGTGAAGAGGATGTGGCTGGGGTCCCGCGACAGAGGGACTCCGCTGAGGCCGAGGTCGCGCAGAGAGATTTGATGAGAGGCGAGGGTCCCGCAGGCCAGAAAAAAAGGTGATGCGAGACCAAGGGAAGAGATGAGCACCCTCATCTGTCAGCCGCGTCTCCTGCTGCTGGTCCTGGCTCCCTGGCGCTCCTTGGCACACGACGGGCTTCCTCCCAAGGCCTTGTTTGCCCGGGGGTTTTCCAAGCCCCGGGGATCTTGCAGCGCCGTGGATATACTCCTTAAAACCAGGTGTCAAGCTGTGGTGTGTTTATTTTGGGGCCTACCTCTCCTAGGATCCTTGTGGCAGCCTCAAGGACAGGGCCCAGCATTTGGCAGAGATTCAACTAATTGTGATATTCTCTAATGCGTTTGTTAGCAGCTAAGTTTTGAGTACCCACAAAATGCAAGACAACAATTTAAGACAGGGGATACGGTGTCCAGGAAGACAAAGCTCTTTCTCTAAAGAAAGACTACATAAATACAAGGGACAGGTAGTGCTAAATGCTATAACGAAAATAGATAGAGGAAAGAAAGAATTAGCCCAGAGATGGAGAGGCGCAATTAGGAAAGAAGGGATGAAGAATTTGCCCTGTCCTGCTGAACATTTTAAGTGGCATCCGGTTCCTGCCTCTCCTCCCCAACCTTGGCAGTCACCTGCCTGCCCCATCACGGGCATTTACTCAGCACTGACTAAAAAAACTGATTGGATTCTGACTGTAGAGACTCATTCTACTTCAATTAAAGCAGAAATGATCTGAGTCTGATGATGCCAAGAGCAGTGGGATACATTTAAGAGGAGCACAGATTGACTGTATCAGGGGTAACTATAATGGTTTAGCAGAGCCTTACAGCACCCCCAGAGAGAGAATATTTTTAGCATCTTTGAAATCCCAGTTTTCTGATGGCTTTCAGCCTGTGACTCTAACTCTCTTCTGAGCATCACATCTTCACTTCTTGGCAGACTCCAGAGATTTCTCCAGCTTGAAATCAGAGATAGCAGCACCCTGCCACCCATCTGTCTCACCTGTGCTTGTTTCTGTCATTTGGCTCAAAGTTGACCAAGTTATCTCATGGTCCTTCCATCTCTTCCGTCCTAAAACAAGTATTTATCAAGCACCAACTACGTTCCAGGATTGTTCTAGACACAAGCAATACAGCATTAAAGAAAGAAGTCAACATCCCTGTCCTCAAGGAGCTTATAGTTTAGTTGAGGACAAGATGGGGATTTACACATAGATCTTACCAAGCTGCTGGTGAGTGAGTATAGTGAGAGCTGCTTGTCTTTGCTGCTGCTGCCTTGCAGAGACCAATGTACTTGGCCTTATAAACCAGCTGCTGTAAGAGCTGAAAGAGAACCTGAGGTAGGATCGGGTGTCTAGGAGCCACAGCCTCTCCAACCTAAAGCCCAGAATCAAGGATTGCAAACCTCTAAGTCGTGATCACAGGGCTCAGGTTTATGTACTTGTGTTTCTAGAAAGGGACTGAGTTATTTACATCAGAGACAGACTTGGGGGTCCAAGTAAGAGTCAAGTGGCTTTTGCCCACAAAATTTGAAATAACTTAAATGGGGGGGGGTGCTCACAGAGAGTGAGCAGAGTGCCTATGCCAAGGCACAGAGGCAAGAGACAGCCTGGGGAGATGGGGGAGTTAAAGGGAGAAGGAGGGTAGCCTTCTCCCAGATTGTTAAACTTTGAGAAAAATCAGTAGCACATAAGAAGTTACACATACACAGAGACTCAATGTTAAGTCACCAAACAAGAAATCACTAGTGGTATAAGATTGATTCACAAATGAGTGGGAAGGGTCCAGGAGCTAAATTCAGGAGGGGGTGGCAGACTTGACCTTGCAATAGTCAGGTCTGCAGAACTGAGAGGAGTTAGTGGAATCTTCGACAGCATCCAGGGACCTGTAAGGAGGCACTAGAGGAGAAAGAGGCGGCTAAGTGGCTTTTAGCTGTACCCATTCGCAGCGATGTCTTGGCCTGGGTTCTCCCAAAGCAGAGCCTGATTCTGCAGGGCAGGAGCAAGACAAAAGGAGTAAGGTAGGGGAAAAGGAAGAGTCATTCAGGCTGGTTATTAATCTGGTTCCATTAAGTGTAGCTGATTGCTACTGCTCAAGGGATTGTCTTCTGAGAAGCCGTATAAAATGAGCGTCAGAAGAGCCTATAGAAGGGGACAGGGAAAGGAATATATCCACCCACTCATCTGTCATTGGATAAAGATTCATACTGGTTGTTCCTGCCAAGTGGGCTTCTGCAGTGGCCCCAAACTCAGAGTCAACAAGGGAACCTGGCAAGAGGAGCCCAACAGGCTCCTTATAGCAATGCTCTGTAAGGGTGCAGCTGTGTGCAGTCAGATGATGCCCAGGCAGGGCTGGACACCACAGCAGCTGCTGGAACAAGACCCCGTTGACACTATAAGGCCCTGCAGGTCTGCTATGAGGGTAACACAAGTGATGCACGAATTTGTGTACTATATAGTGTATCTCCATCTCCAAAGAGCCCCAGAAAAGCACTCCTTAGGAGCTCCAAAAGGGTTTCCAGCAGCAGTTCTAGAACTTTCTGATAGTATCTCCATAAACACAAGTTGCATCCTGTCTGCGTTCTTTCTGGCTTTCATTCCTCTGTGCACTTGTCTGTTTCCTCCATTAGACCCAGAGCTTCTTATTGTTCTTGTTTCTATATCTGTGGCAGAAAGAAAGGCTGTTTTCACCTCCCCATTCATTTCGTTTTCCTCCTAGGAGCATAACAAATCCACAGTTCTCAATAATCAAGTAGGCCTATGTGTCTGAGCTCTGGATGATGGAATCTGGAGAGAAGTGGTAGATAGATCCCATTTCTGGGAATCCCCTGTAAACTCTGGTATGATCTTCCAAACTCTCTTTTCTGCGTCTGATTTCTAGATGCAAAAATATCCAACGGAGGACTCAGAGGCCTCACAAAATGGCAACAGCATGAGCCTGGGTCCCTGAGAGAATATATGCACTATATCCCCTGTGTTTCCCTGTATTGGATGGTACTGTGAGCAAGAAATAAAGTATCATAATGTCAAGTCCTTGAAATATGAAAGTTATTTGCTACAGCCATTAGCACACCCTGACTAACACAGTACTCATCTAATTTCATTGTATTCCATGTTGCTTCAGGGCAGGAATTGCGTCTGTAATGCATGCCTGGCTTGTAGTAGGCATTGCTCATAGAAGGATGAGTCTAAGTAAACCAACACCTGAGCCTGGTCTTTTTTTTTTTTTTTTAGAGACAGAATCTCGCTTTGTTGCCCTCAGTAGAGTACTGTGGTGTCACAGCTCACAGCAACCTCCAGCTCTTGGGCTTAGGTGATTTCTCTTGCCTCAGCCTCCCGAGTAGCTGAGACTACAGGCGCCCACCGCAATGCCCGGCTATTTTGTTGTTGTAGTTTGGCTGGGGTCAGGTTCAAACACACCGCCCTCGGTTGGTATATGGGGTCGGCTCCCTACTCACCGAGCTCCAGGTGCCGCCCCTGAGCCTGGTCTTAAAGGATAAGAGGTAGAATGTCAAGTAGCAGTGGAAAGGTTCCGGAAGGAGAGCGTGTACAGAGGTAAAAGGGGCTGGGGAAACTATAGTCAGTTCTCAGCACTGTAAAAACATCATGGTGAGAGAAGGAAATGGTTAGGAAGAGGCTAGCAGGAAGGCAAGGGCCAGCTCACAAAGGCTCTTATATGTTACACGGAGGAGTTTGAAATTTATCCTAACAGAAATTGTTAAAAGAGTTTACTTTTTTTTTTTTGACCAGTGCTGGGTTTGAACCCGTCACCTCTGGCATATGGGGCCAGCGCCCTATCCTTCTGAGCCACAGGCGCCACCCCATTAAAAGATTTTAAACAAAGATATGATACCAAGTTTATGGGGGTTTTCAAAATTAAATCATATCTGTGGACATTAATGTAATTATGGGGTACAATGTGCTGGTTTTATATACAATTTGAAATACTTCCATCAAACTGGTTAACATAGCCTTTGCCACATTTTCTTAGTTATTGTGTTAAGACATTTCTATTCTACACTTAGTAGATTTAACTTGTACCCTTGTGAAATGCACTGTAGGCGTGGTCCCACAATTACCCTCCCTCCACCCATCCACCAAGTTTATGTTTAAGAAATACCTCTCTAGCCACCAAACAAGAAAAAAAATATAGATTAACAAGAAAGAGGTCAAAATATGAATTTTTAAAGCAATATTTCATTTTTCCCCAAATCATATGTCCCAGTAAAGAGAGATTTGGGATTCAAGTTAGTCTGGGAAGTTGTGCATATTCTAGCCCAGTGTTTTTCAACCTTTTTTATCTCACAGCACACTTGAACCTACAGTTAAACTTCCACAGTACACTTAAATTACATTGATAAATTTAAAAAAAAGAGGGAGTAAAAAAAAAGTTAAAAATAAAAGACTATACTTACTGCACTTTGAACTTTTTTGAAAAATAATTTAATGAATAATTTTTTTTTTTTTTTGGAAATAGAGTCTCACTTTGTTGCCCTGGGTAGAATACTGAGGCATCATAGCTCACAGCAACTTCACACTCTTGGGCTCAAGTGATCCTCTTGCCTCAGCCTCCCAAATAGCTGGGACTACAGGTGACTGCAGTACCTCTGGTGCTCAAGTATCCTCTTGCCCAAGTAGCTGGGACTACAAGTGCTATTTTTAGAGACAAAGTCTTGCTCTGGCTGAGGCTGGTCTCTGACCTGTGAGTTCAGGCAATTCACCCTCTTTGGCCTCCCAGAGTGCTAGGATTACAGGCATGAGCCACTGCACCCAGCCATTTAATGAATAATTATTAAAAATTTTCAGGGCACACTTAACATCCTCTTGGCACACCAGTGTGCCGTGGCTGGCCGGTTGAAAATCACTGCTCTAGCCCCTCTTGGAGGTTCTTGGAGATTACTTATTAGCATATTAAAAACCCTCAGAGATCCTGTATTCATGATATCTGTTAAACTTTAATGTAATAGTTCTCAAAATTATTTGACCACAGAACCCTCTTCATTTAACACCTATTAAAACTGGTATTACTTAAGATTAAATGTGGCTGCCTATGATAGGGGAGGAAAAGGCAGGCCTAATCAGATCAAAGTTTATTTCTGCCTTGCATAAAAGAAATCTGGGAAGCAGGCAGCCCAAGAGTAGCATGCCAACTCCATGGTACCTATGGTACCTTCAGGAACCCAGGATTCAGTATTTTTGCTCCACCATCCTTAGCTTTCATTCTCAAGGTCACTTCCTGATCTGAGATGACTGCAGGAACACCACTTTACACACCCTTGGAAGGAAAGAGGAAAGTCAAAATAGAAAAAAAGTGGACCCGAGTTCCTTAAACAGCCTTCCTAGAAATAGTACATATCACTCTTATGTAGGTCTCATTGGCCAGAACTTAACCACATGGCCACCTCAAGTTGCAAAGGAGGCTGGAAATGTGGTATTTTATTTTGCTTTTCTGCATGACAAGTTAAAAATTGGGTCTGTCACTAAAGAGTTGAGAGACTCAACTAGCAGTTTCTGGCATAATGCCCCACAGAAATAACATCTCCCAGAACCCAAATTGGGATAAAATGACTAAGTAAGGAGATTGATTTTTTTAAAAACATTTTTAGTAGCTTTATTGTGGTATAATTCACATACCATTCAACTTGTCTACTGCAAGTGTACAGTTTGGTGATGTAAATTTATGCAGTTGTGCAACCGTCATCACAATCCAATTTTAAAACAATTCTTTTTTTTTTTGAAACAGAGTCTCTGTCACCCTGGTGCCATAGCGAACCTCAAACTCCTGGGCTCAAGCAATCCTCCTGCCCCAGCCTCCCGAGGACGTGGGACTACAGGCACCCGCAACAATGCCCGGCTAGTTTTTCTATTTTTAGGATGAGATGGAGAGTCTCATTCTTACTCAGGCTGGTCTCAAACTCCTGAACTCAAGGGATCCACAGCCTCAGCCTCCCAGAACGCAGGATTACAGGTGTGAGCCACCGTGCCCAGACCATTTCTATCATTTTCTAAAGTTCCCTTGTTCTTATTTGCGGTCAGTCCTCATTCCCACCCCCAAGCTCAGGTAATCATAGATCTGCTTTCTACTTTACAGTTTTGCCTTTTCTAGAATTTTCATATAAACAAAACAGTATAATATGAAGTCTTTTTGTCTGGCTCATTTTACTTAACATGTAAAGCCATTCTGTGGCTCATCCACATTGTAGAATATTTTGTCAGTTCATTCTTTTTTGTTGCTGGATGGTATTGCATAGTATGGATATGCCATCTCTACTTATCCACTCACTAAATGATGGACATTAGGATGGTCTGCACTTTGGGGCGATGAGCCTTTACCTACAAGTCTCTGTGTGGACAGATGTTTCTGGGGGGTTTTTTTGAGTGGATATCTACAAAGATTGATGTTTAAAATTGAATGTATTCACTGCAGGGACATTTACAGAATGCTACTGCTAGCAACCACCATAGTACAGGCTTGGAATATAATTGTGAATAAAATTTGGCACAAACTCAGGCCTCATGGAGCTTGCAGTCTACAGTTGGGAAAGGCATCAGTCTACCAGTCATGCTAGTAAATGTAACATCACAGCAGTGCTAAGTGCCATGGAGAAGGGGTACACGTATATAATGTTGTAAGACTCAGTTTATATGTGTGCTGGCCTGTTTGCCTTTAGGTAAAGACCTATTTTTTATTTTTTTGAGATTTCAGAGTCTCACTCTGTTGCCCTGAGTAGAGTGCCATGGTGTCATAGCCCACGTTAACCTCAAACTCCTGGGCTCAAGCCTCTTGAGTGGCTGGGACTATAGGCACTCACCAGGACATCCAGCTAGTTTTTCTATTTTTAATAGAGATGGGGTCTTGCTTTTGCTCAGGGTAGTCTTGAGCACCTGAGCTCAACCAATCCTCCCACCTCAGCCTCCCAGACTGCTAGTGATACCGGATTTTTGATACTGGATTTCCAGGCTCTTGGCCTCAGCAGTTCCAAGAACAAAGTGACAGACCACAGAATCAGTGGTAGGTTAGGTTTGTTTTTTTTTTGAGATGGAGCCTCAAGCTATCCCCCTGGGTAGAGTGCCATGGCATCACAGCTCATAGCGACCTCCAACTCCTGGGCTCAAGCGAGTCTCCTGCCTCCGCCTCCCAAGTAGCTGGGACCACAGTGCCTGCCACAACACCCGGCCATTTTTTGGTTGCAGCCATCATTGTTGTTTGGCAGGCCAGGCTGGGGATTCGAACCTGCCACCTTAGGTGTATGTGGCTGGCTCCTTAGCCGATTGAGCCACAGGCGACGAGCCAATAGGTTAGGTTTTATTTAACAAGTGTTACAGCTCTCACAAAGAACCAAACTTCCTAGCAGGATCAGCAGTGAGATAGTGTTACAGCTCTCACAAGGACCCAAACCTCCTTGCAGAGCAGGATCAGCAGTAATACAAGTGTTACAGCTCTCAGGAAGAGCCAAACCTCTTTGCTCTCCTGCTCTTTCTCAGAGGTCTGCAGACGTCTGCGCTTGGGAATCTCTGCTCAGGGGCTTATATAGGGGCAGTTGTCCAATGAGCTTTTGGGTCCTGAAAACAGACCAATCAGGAGCAGGTTTTGAAAATAGACTAACCAGGGATGCACTGGAGGAATCTCCAGTGTCTTCCCCCGCACCTGTCTGGTTCCTTTGGCTACTGGAGCCTCCCTTGGGGGAGGGAAGCTTCCCCTGCTTGTCTATGCTCTAGCCTGCTGGTTCCTCTGCTGGCTGCCACCACCAACACCACCAAGACCGAGGCGGCAGGTCCTCCAGCCCAGCTTGGCTGAACTGTCTAGGGCGCCACCTGTCCTGTATCACTAGGATTATGATGTGAGCCACCACACCTGGCAAGACGTTATGTTTTCACCTCTCAGAGTTGTTTGAAAGCTGTGAGAACAAATGTCAATAAAGGTTTAATTTGGGGAGCATCTTTTATTACTTTCTGTTCTTTCCTGAATGTTTGAAATCTTTCACAAGTAAATATTTTGAAAATAGTTTTTTAGTTCCTTTGAGCACCTGCCAAGCAACCCAGCCTGTTTTATTAAGATGCTAACCTTGTTATCTCTCCATGGGAAGAGAAGTCATGATTGGAAGGTGACTTCTGGAAACTGGACCCTGGAACTGAGGGGATAACGCTAATTAATGACCAGTATCCCTGGGCTACGACAGTCTGATGCCTGTATCTCCACTCTAAGAGTGACCTGCCACAAGGGATCTTCCTGCCAAAAGTTTCATCCCTCCAAAGTTTCATTGTACCAATACTTGGTAAAAGTAGTCTAGACCATAGGCTTTGGAGCCTTGTGGATGTGGTTCAAATCCTAGTTCAACCACTAGCGATCGTAAGGAAGTCACTTTAGGCTAGGTACAGTAGCTCCTAGCACTTTGGGAGGCTGAGAAGGGAGGATTGCTTGAGGTCAGGAGTTTGAGACCACCCTGATCAAGAGCAAGACCCCATCTCTAAAAATAGAAAAATTAGCTGGGCATTGTAGTGGGCCCCTAGAGTCCCAGATACTCAGAAGGCTGAGGCAAGAGGATCGCTTGAACCCAGGAGTTAGAGGTTGCTGTGAGCTAGGCTTATGCCAAGGCACTCTAGCCTGGGGTGGGGGAGTCACTTTACCCTCCAGTAGAAGAGTTGTTTTGTCAGTTCCATGATTCATGCAAAGTACTTGGCACATGGTAACTGCTCAGCAAATGGTTTGTTGCACATTATTAATACAGACTTTCCTCTGGCTCCCATGTTCACATATTCTATATAGAAGTGGTTCTCAACCTTCCTAATGCTGTGGCCCTTTAATACAGTTCCTGTGGGTCATGACCCACAGGTTGAGAACCGCTGCTATATAGGCTTTCCCCTTCCGTTGACTTGCTCTTTTTGAAATATATTAATGCCATTAGTTCAGCTGAAGTCAGTGTCTGATCTTGCCTATGGCCTGGGGAGGCTTCTGTTTTTGGGATGGCCTCTGCTGATACATGGCCTCCATCCCTTCTGGATTAATCTGACCGATTTAACTCTCAAAGGACAGCAGAGCTTTTGCTGTCACCCATGAATATAACACCACTCCTAGCTTGATTTTTTTTCGAACCTGAGTTCATATTAAAAAATGACAATGGTCCCTTTCACTGACTGTGATTTATAGACAGTCAGACGTCAAATGCTCTTGAGCAGGATTTTTCAGAAGCGCTGGCCACCCTACCCTGAAACAGCTCCATAAATCCTTCATTCTCCCTCAGCGGTGTACTTTCCTGCAATGACGGTTAGACAGTTTCACCCGCAAAAACTTGCTTAAGCTGAGACTTTTTAGTAAGCCTCAAGTTGCTGTGGAATCCTTTTCTTTATGTGCGGGATTCTACCATCAGCATTACTGACTGACTGAGAGAGGCTGCCATCTGCAAACTGACACCAAAAGAAGCAACCCTGTTTTGCATTCTAAGAACAAAATACCATAATTTTTTAAATTAATTAGTTCATTTTCATGTTTCTGCTAAGGCAACAAGCATGGTAGCCATCCCCTAAGACGGTTCTCAATGATCTCTACCTGCTGGAATTCAAAGTCTTGATATTGTCCCTTTTCATGCTGAATAGAGCTGATTTACATAACCAGTAGGATACTGTAGAAATGACAGGCTGTGACTTCCAAGGCTAAGTCATAAGTGACCCTGCAGCACCTGTCTTGCTCTTTGGGATGGCAAAATCATTTGCAATGGGAAAAGCCAGTCTCCATGTCATGAGGAAATTCAATCAGCCCTATGGAGCGGCCCATGTGCCAATAGACATGTGAACGGGCCATGTTGCAAGTAGATCTTCCTGGCCTCATCAAGCCTTCAAATGAGACTACATTCCCAGCCAAAGTTTTGACTATAACCTCATGAGACTCCTTAGCCACCCTATCAAGCCATTCTTTTTTTTTTTTTTTGAGACGGAGCCTCAAGCTATCCCCCTGGGTAGAGTGCCATGGCATCACAGCTCATAGCAACCTCCAACTCCTGGGCTCAAGCGAGTCTCCTGCCTCCGCCTCCCAAGTAGCTGGGACCACAG
>CAUYQV010172369.1:0-24600 GCA_963574575.1 Galagoides demidoff | reverse complement strand
CTCCAACTCCTGGGCTCAAGCGAGTCTCCTGCCTCCGCCTCCCAAGTAGCTGGGACCACAGGCGCCCGCCACAACACCTGGCCATTTTTTGGTTGCAGCCATCATTGTTGTTTGGCGGGCCCAGGCTGGGGATTTGAACCTGCCACCTTAGGTGTACGTGGCTGGCGCCTTAGCTGATTGAGCCACAGGCGCCAAGCCCATTCTTTCTTCTTTAGCCAAGTTCTACTTGACCACTATTCATATAAAGTCAGTACTTACCTTTCTGGAGAATCTCTGTTTCTCAATTCAGTTCTTTCGAAATTTCTCATTTAAAAATTACTTTTAAATTTTTATATTTTCAAAAATATTTACGAAAACGTTTATAATAATGGCTACTAACAAAATTAAATCTTGTTCTTAGACCACAGCTTTATACACAGGAAATGCCTCAGTTTTCAACTTACATCATTAAAAGCTTGGATATAAATACACAAAAATATTATAGTTGCTTAATTACCTCTTCTTAAGAAAGAAAATTCTATCAGGATATAATAAAACATTCTTAGAAGCAAAAGCTCAATAATTTGTCAATAGACACTAGCACAATAATTTTCAAGAAAATGTTCTGTCATAACAAACGTAAAATATACATATGAAGTATAACTGGGTTGGAGGTATTTGTGCCAAACCATATTCTTACTGTGGGAATGGAAAAAGAGGAAAAGGTAGTTTAGAGTGTAAAGTTGATGTTCAGCCCTGAAGATGGAGAAAGTAAAGTATGTTATTTCCCCCCAAAATCATCATACAGACGGATGAATACATTCTTCTTTGTTTTAAAGAATAGACTCTGACAATATTTGGATATATTGCTTGGAGAAGAGGGATCCCTTGCATTCTGAATGTAAGTTAAAGTAGAAAATAAAAGAAGGAAATTCTTTACTCCCATATTCATTTGTACTTCAAAATTTAGAAATTAATTTAACTAGCAATTGGTAAAAATGTAAAAGCCTGCAAACAATAACAACACTTAGTCTGACAAACAATATTGAAAAAAACAGGGAACAATCCCCCTGTATATGACAAATAAATACAATTTTTAAGAGTCTTATAAAGTGTCTACATCCAAACAGATGCCTGCAATCATCAGTGATTTTTTTTAAAGGCAAGTTAGAGATAAAATTTCCCCAGATTGGCACTTTAACCCACTTTAATTAGGGCAGGCATGTGGAATTAACCACCCTCATATCCTTTTGACCAGAGTGGAAATTGTTCGACCTTACTTGAAGGCAATATGCATAAAAATTAAAAATGTGTGTAAACTTTGACCTAGCAATTTCACCTCCAGTGATTTATGAAAAGAAAAATAATTGGAAAAAATGAAAAGATGCACAAAAAAAAATATTTTTCACAGTATTGTTCATGGCATCAAAATACCCATATCAACGAAAATGTCATTTGGGAAATAAATCATGATACCCCACCAGAACATACAGCTATGTAGTCCTTATAAAGGTAATAACAATTCTTTATTTTCATATGAAAATATATTCACCATATATTGTTAGCGTAAAACAACCAGGTGAAAAAATATTATGGCAATGTGATTCTTCTTTTTGGGGGAGTTATATATGCACATAAAGCCATGTACAGAAGAAAGTCTGTGAGATTCAATAAATTTAAAAATACCATCTTTACAATTTTGGCATGTGGGAAACTTTGCCTTAAAATTTATACTTCTATGTTTTCTGTTCTCTGGCTGAGACTATGTTGTATTTTTATTAGAAAAAGACAAAATTTGGTTATGTTTTTAAAACTGTTACACACATAAGTCCAAATGTAAGAGTGATTATAATGAACTGAATTATCCATTCACATTTTATTTTGTTTATTGGATCCGATGAGAGGCAGAAAACGTCTAAATGTTTCAGCATCTGTTTAAACAGCTCATAACAGTTATTAATAATACATTATCAACTTTGAAAGTAGTTTACCAAAGTCAGTAAGTCCAAAGACATTTTTTCCTCAAAAACACCACACATAATCTATAAATGCTGAAGAAATTCCAATTTGCTAACATTTAACCTACCGGGGTATAAAATTAAATAGATTAAGAATAGAAGTTGTTCGTGTGGGTCTCAAAAGCCCCTTCATCCTTCAGAATGGAAGCTGCATTTGGGCGGGGGCTGCTCCTGGCATAATAGGCTTAATAAATATTTGTTGAGTGAAAGAACAACTAACCTATACTAGTCACCCTTACAGTGTGAAATGTCTCCCTGTGGTCGAACGTAGTCATTTAACCTGTTTACTAGCTACCATGTCTTACTTTCCAATTCTGACTGATAACAGATGATTTTTTTAAAATCCATAAAATCAATGTCTGAATTGAGAAAATCTCAGTAAAATTTTCTTTGAGATCTTCTCAGACGTCTCGTTTTTTGATATGTGTTCATCGCAGGCTTGTCTACGTGGATAATGAGCACCTACCTGGGCTTCAACGTTTATTTATTTTTTATTGAATGGTAACTATGTACATTAATGCACTTCTGGGGTACAGTGTGGGGTTTTCATGGAAGAAGCCCAAGTGCCCGTCGATCCACGAATGGATCAACAAACTGTGGTATATGTACACCATGGAATACTACGCAGCCATTAAGAGGATGGAGACTTTACGTCCTTCATGTTCACATGGATGGAGCTGGAGAATGTTCTTCTCAGCAACGTTTATTATTATTAGCAGAGAATGATGGGCAAGGCCAGGACTACTGGATGGTACCCTTGGCTGTGATGGTTTCAGGCTGGGATGAAGGACACGGTGTCCAGCAATGGAGTGTCTGCTGAAGGCGATTATTTTCTGGCGTGTTCTACGCTTATAACTTGAAGAGCTACATAAACTGCTAATAAGTGGATTCAAGGAACTCTGGAAATGAACTGAATGGTTGAAGAATGATCATGATGATGGCGTACAATGCCTTTTATACCACCTGAGAGGCATTTTAAAACCTGAAAGTTGAAATGCATTTCAAGCACCTACTTATATATGACTTTGGGCACGTTACTTAAAATTGTTGAGACGTTTTTTTTCCTAATTGGCATGATGGAGATAATTGCAAGCCTCCCTCATGTGGTTATTCTGAGGGTTAAATCACTCAGTACAGGCTAAGTGCCGGGCACAGTGTTGCGTTCAAAAGTGAACAATGCCACATGGATGGAGCTGGAGAATGTTCTTCTGAGCAAAGTATCACAAGAATGGAGGAAAAAGTATCCAATGTACACACCCCTATTAGGAAACTAATTTATACCTTTTATATGAAAGCTATAACCAAATAGCCTAAGAATGTGGGGTGGGGGGAGGGAGAAGGGAGGGGAGGAATGGGTGGAGGGAGGGGGTTGGAGGGACCATTTTTGAGGTTTATCTTACAGGGGTACAAGTGAATCTCTCTAAGAGTAGAATCAGAACTTTTAAAACAATAACTGAGAAAATGACATGAAGGCTGTATTGATCAGTTTGATGGAAGTATTTTGGATTGCATGTGAAAACCCCACACTGTACCCTAGAAGTGCAATAATGTACATAGTTACCATTCAATTAAAAAAAAAAAAAAAGAAGATCCATTGCCTTTTTATAAAGTAACTGGATGGAAAAAATACATACTTTAATAAATCTTTACTTTTAACAGAGTTAAATATTTATTTGGTAGAAGTAATTCAATAACTCATCAATAAATTCAATACTTATTTGGTATATATAATTCAATAAGATATCAAAAGATTATTGATAAGCATCCTACATATGACAGTAGAGATCAATGCTTGGGAAGAAGGGAAAGGAAGGTCTGGATGCCCTCCACCCAGTGTACAGGAGAGGAAAAAGGAGCAGCCTGGAGACAGGGACCTGAACAAAGACCCAAGCAGATGGTGAATTCTGTGCATTGCTCTGTGACCCTTGCTGCAGCCAACCCCAAATACTCACGCTGCTCACCTCCACTGCCCATCCCACACCCCTCCCTCACAACAAAATGTTAGGAAAATTCTCCTGAAACTAACCAAAACTATGAGAGAATTTTGTCAGTGAAACTCAAGGGCATGGCTGCTTTTTGCACAAAGGTGTGGGGACAGACACAGATGCAGGAGCCTGATGGACAGCGACCTCAGCTCAGAACTTCCATCTGGGGCGTGCCCAGTGAGGTGACACAGACGGGAACCCAGACAGTGTGAAATGCATCCATGTCCCCACCCTGGCGGGGACACTGTGGAATCGGCTCACCAAGGTCAGGCCTTCGGTGACTCATTTCTTCAAGCAGGGAAAGGAAAACTAACAGAGTTAAGAGACGTCTTTGGAGAAAAGAGACCAAGGGGAAGTTTGGCAGCAGATGACATTTGCCTTGGCACTCTCTTCTCCCTGGGCCTCATTCAGGGTCATGCTCGCCCTCACCCGTGACTCATGTTTCCGCCACCCTGGCAGAGTGAATTTTTTTGTCTTATGCTTTCCTCACATATTCATTCACCTCCACCAGATGTCTTGACCCTTTAGCACCCAGCACCTGTGACAAAACAATTTGTTTGTGGTAGATTTTGTGCTTTTCTAATTAATCATGCCCTCCCCTCCTCCATCATTCCTAAACACCCCGTCCTTGTTCTCGCTCCCTATAGTCCAGCCCCAGCTACTTCCTGATGACAGAAACCTTCCAGATAGGGGTTTTCTTGCCGTGTGCTAATTCCAAAAAAGCTGACACCAGTGTCCTTAGACTAATAATGAGCCCAAAAGTAATTCCCTCTACTCTCTCCTGAATAATCACCAACGCCTTTCATGGTTTGGTTACTCCTGGAACCCTCAGATCTAGTCCTTCACTGTTAGGAACTACAACGTTTAGTCATGGGGTCTCAGTAGTAATTAGTTCAGTCGGAAGTAAGTCTCATCTTCCTCCTCTCCTTCTCTAGAAGGGTGTGCTCAGCACTCTGAAGAGGAAGGTCATTAGTAAACGTTTATACTTATACCCCACCACAGTCTCTTTACAATCCAAGTGGCTGTCTCATCTAGCCACCCCCCCAATACATATATAGAGCTGTATCAGTCTACTGTGAACTAACTTCATGGCAGTCACTTATTCTAAGCAGTTCCCAGGCATTAATTAGCATTCTTAGACCTGCCCATGAAGTATAGACAATTGTAGCGGTGGACAAACAGAAAATCAGAGAAGCAAAATCATTCTTCAAGACTCCCAAACAGATTAAGTGGCAGTGGTAGGATTTGAAACTCAGCTATTTACTCCAAAGCCAATATTAATCCAATTCCCTCATTTCACACTTAAAAAATAAAGGCCCTAAATGTGTAACAATGTGGGTTTTTAAATGGTCATTTTAAATGTGTTTCATATACTGGAAACTATAATATATCTGCATTATGGAAATAAAATTTACGTACACATAAAAGCCAGGAGTAAAGCCTAGTTCTGGTCCATGCTGCTTTTTAAATTAAAATTAGGCTAATTATTTTCATATTTTACAAAATGATGAGTATTTATTTTTTGCCTCGTAGAGAGTACTCAGGATAGACGTGCCGAGTGACTGAATGAATTACGCTTCAATACTTTGATTTCATGCTATTGCATATATCTGTAGGAGTTGGTAAACTTGATCCCATTGACGTCTCTCCTCTTTAAGGATGCTTGGTCTACACAATTGTTGCTCATACTGGATGGCCATTTGGTCAGAACTTTAAAGGTCCTTGGAAACATGACATCAAAAAATGATCATGGGAATATTGCAGTCATATGGCCATCTGGAGTGGTGATAAATGTAATTCTTAGGTGTCGGTTAAAGTCAGCCTGCCCAGTAAGGCAACTTTGTTCTAGTGCACATTCTTTTCTCAGTCACTCGGCCGTGCTCCCTAACAGTTTCAGGTACTTAGCTCTGTTCTCCCAAACCACAGGGAAGAAACCCGCTCTCTGTGGGCAGAAGAACCTTTCCCATGTTGGTTACTCTCCAGTCTCACCATCAGCCACGATGGATTGTTCCTTTGTCACCCACATGGACACGTTGCTCACGCACAGCCCTTTCCTGCTCAAGTTTGCATTGCCTCGTAAAGCCCAATTTTCTCTAATTGCATCATGCCATGCGCTATAAATCACATTTGCATCCCATTTAAAGCATAAACCACAATAGACACCGAAGAACAAAAGGAACCACAAGCCCAGATTTTTTGACAAAACTCCCACACATTGATAATTGGAAGCACATAAATCTCTGCACAGATGAGGTCTGAAAGTGTTGCCGCGGCTTACAGTGCTCGTCTCTCAGCCTCGGCCACCTTCAATTCTGCCACCAAATCCTCTGCAAGAGTGTGCAGGGTGAGAAACAACCAACAAAAACTTCCTGGGGAGTAATAGAAACAAAAGCAAACAACAGGGATTGACTGACAAATTCTGCTTCTGGAGTCTTCATCTCAACCGTGATTGAGGCCTTTCACGTTGCTTGATGATAGAGAATTCCCACTGCCAGAATTCAAACTTAGGTTCAAAAACAACAGCCGGTTACTAATAGGTTAAGGTACATATTTGTGTATATAAGGCTTATTTAAGAAGTCCAAATTATTTTCAGAACTATAAAAAAATAATTTTGCCCCTAGCTTATATAAACAGTTCCCAGGAACAGTGGGGATTTTCTGTATGTGTTTAATTATCCATCAAAATTCCATAGTTCTAAACTAGACCAAATTCCTTTACAATATGGCCCCTAAATTTAATTACCATTTTAAGGTGCAAATCTAATGGAAAGTGAAAGCCCTTTCATTATGGTGCAAAACAGCTGACTCTGATTTGCTGCTGGAACCAATTTGGTCAGTTCTGTAGGTATACTGCACACCCAGTGGACCCGCCTTACGATGCTTTAGCCTCTTAATAACTAGAGAAAACTAACATTATCTCTCTTTAAAAATCAATAAGAAGGCAGACCTAATCCTTGCAGATTATCATCCTCCAGGGAACAATCTGAATATTAACACAGGTCAACTTCTATGTCTGAATTGTCAGAAACTGTTTAACTGGATAATAATTTGCAACAAGAGGTTGAATAAGTGTCTGGCTTGAAATAGTCTGGCAACAAAAGCGGGATTTTAATTAGATTATCAGAGAGCTATTTGTTAAATTTTGGAATGCTGATAAATTTTTAAAAGCTCTTCTAATCTGGAGATAATTACCTTCAATCATTAAACTTGTTCTTGATTAAGAATCTGAAAATGAGCCTGTTAAGCCTTCAGCAAAATAGTAAGCCCAATAAAACACTGAGAATAATGCTGCCAAGCTACCAGGAAACTCAAACAGCTACTAGTCCTAGAATCTGCACAACTGGTGGAAATTAAACTAATGCTCAAGAAGAGACCAATGCATCTTGAATGAATTCTGACCTTGGGTAAGTTTTTGGAACCTGCTTCAGAGAAATCAAAAGCAAGATTTACACTTGGATAAATCTTTGAAAAGTGCCTAGAGAACAGAACTTTCTTATGCATCAGAATGACAGAGGTGATAAAGACAAAGGATAATAGTGATTGAACTCCTTAGCACATATCCTAGATATTTAAAAAACTACAAAGAAAAAAATAAGATCCAAATATAATATATGTGCAAGACCGATAAGTATCAATAGTATACCTGGATGGTGATTGTAGGACATTCTTCTTTCCTCTGTAAGCGCTGGCCTTAACTGGCTGGGAACTCAAATCAAGTGGACCATTGAAGACCACATGGATGTCTTCCTCTGTTTCAAAACAAAAGATGGCAATCTTGAGCATTGTTAAATGGCAATGACTATCTAAGACTTTCTTTATAACGTGCAAAATGCATCTCTTTCTAGTATCTTGATGGTAGTTATTATTGTTGGCATAAGGGCCACTACCACAGGTAAAAGGCAAGTGTTACTAATTATCTTATTACATAGTAAGAGAAAGCAGGTATAAAGGAATATCTGGCTTTTCCAAGGTTTCATAGTAAGTTTAGAGGTAAAATTTAATGAAAGCCACATTCGGCCAATATCTAAACTAATCTGTGTTTGGAACTAGTAGATGCTATTTTAACTCAGACCATCTACAGCCTATTGAGTAAGTTGTTGCTAAAATAACATACTGCCCAAAATAGTTTACAAAGGCCCGTGAATGGCGTTGGCGCACATTTAGTCTGTAAATTTTCGAGCCCCTACGGTGTGTCATATATTGTACTAAGTGCTATAATACGTACAATGGATGACACAAAAAAATCAACACCTGCATTCTTGAAATTTTATTTTAGTGTGGGAGAAGGACACATAAAACAACCAACAAATCAAATAATTCCAAGTTGTTTCAGTCTTAGGAACTGAAACTCAACTGGAGTAACCTCCCTCAGAGGCATCATGGGTTGATAAATGATTTAAAGGATTAATGACATTGAGTATTGGGAAAAAAAGGATGTTAAAAATCTTGAAAGTGGTGGGGGCAGGGCAGCAAAGGCGGAAGTCCCACAAAATAATGACCTGTCTTATCCAAAGTGCCAACCACACCCCACCGAGAAATAATATGCCTGGATAAATTACCTAATGTAGTCAGTGCTCCAGTCAAACTTTCTAACTATGAGAAGATGACTGCACTAGGCAGTATAAAGGAAAGAGAAGAAAAACAAGAGATACTTTCTTGTCCCCACCCCCCATGAACACGCTCTGCAGGCTAAATTATACAAATACACAGTAAGTGGGAAAGAAAACAAGGAGACTAAGGCGTAACTGTGGCATATTAACAAGGTACGTGCTGGTATAGATGTTAATAGCCTAGGGATATTTTGGAAAGAGGGAAAAACTGAGTCAAATTTTTTTAAAGGGCATGAATGGTTAGATAGGAGGAGAGGGGGCATGTCTAAGTAAAGGAAGAGATATGCAAAAACAAAAAGATAAAGTCGAACCCTACGTGGTTAACCTAACAGGCGTAGGAGAGCTATCCACAAATACAAACAAAATTCAACACTACACTTAATCACTGGGTGTTCCTGGATGCACACTCCTTGATTTGGTATCTAACTTTTGCAATAGATTAAGGTGAACTCCATTTCCAAAAGCACCTGTTATTATTTCTGTTCTTACTATTCTATATTTCCTCATTTTTTAATGTTCTCTAGTTACCTTTAATAATGTTTGTTTAAGGCCACAAGGGCAGCAAATAGGTTTTATTAACTTTCATATAAATGGGCCCCAGACAGGTTCATAAACATATTCTCTGCAATAGATTTCATCTGCAAATGACCCCAGGAGGCAAGTTTATCCACAGCCATTAAAATTCTTCTGTAGTTTGGAAACAAAAATCAAATAGTTTTTTTTTTCCTTTTATATTGTCTGAGAATAAAATGAAAAATTATTTCATGTGGGAATGTCATGAAGAGGAGGGGAGAGGAGAGAGAGTAAAGGGGGGGAAGAGGAAGGGTGATTGTTGAGCTCTCCCCAATGTGAGTGCATTCAGCACGCCCACTGGATGAAGGGCTCAACTACAACTTGAATTTTACTTTAGGAATGAAAACGATGTAACCTAAACATATGTACCCTCATATTAATCTGGAAAAAAATTATCAATTTTGGAAGAGCAATATTTAGATAGAACAAAAATGCATTTTTGTGAAATGTTACAAATATCTGTCCTTTCCTTTCGTGATAAAATTCTCAGAGCTCTCACACTGCGTCTTTCCTGTGGTTACCCAGTAAAACCCTCTACTGGATAAGATATTGCCACATTTCAGCTCACAAAATGTGACGTGAAGCATTGTCCAAAAGAATGGGGTTTGGAAGTCCCATGTTATGTGGTCAATCAATGGTTTATGGAAAGAAAATTCCAAGGTATTTAAATTACATATGACACAGATGCTTTAGACCACTAAGATTGCTTAGCAAGCCACACACACACATGAAAGATATGTTTGTTACAAACCAGTTTAGAAGCTGATATGAAAATAATGATATACTAAAATTATCAAGTAAACATTTATTTAAGTTTTACAAGGAACCAAGCCAAAATGTTTGTGCTTATACATTTAAGGATGGTCAGGTTCTCCGGGACTTGCAGGGATTTGCTAGACTTTTTACTCAGTTTTAAAGATTTTTTTTTTTCTGCGAAGTTTGTAATTAGAGGAACAGAAAAGTGAATGAACTTTAAAGGATATATTGAACATTTTCTGGGAGCAACCACTGATGTGAAAAATTAAAAAAGCAAGATGGATTTTTAAAATATAGTCATTCAGTCACTGGCTTGCTGCCAACCTGAAACCTGGATCGACATCTTGAAACCTTTAAATATCATAATTTTCAGCTGTAAGGAATTCTCTCCATGATATCAATGTACTGAAAAAAAGGTATTCTTTTATAGGTTTCCAGATCCAAGGTTGAAATCCATTTTAGATGTGTATTTGAAAGGATTTTGCTGCTTTGCTATGGAGTCTGTTTCACGATGAGGTCAAACGGAGTTCAGATGATATTGTGCCAGTAAATTGTATGAATGGAACAAACCTACAGTTTCTCACTCATTCTGACAAGTAATTGTTACACAAGAGGTGTTTTTTCACAAACAGTTTATTAATTTTATGTTACTTGTAGCTATTTGTCTCAATTATCCACTAGCCAAATTATAAAACAATTGAATTTCAAAATGCTTTTGATTTAAAGAATTTTAATTCAGCATCATTTCCACAGCTGGGGTTCTGGGTCCTATATAAGAGAAAAGATATCATAAAGATTGAAACTTCATTGAATATATTTATTCTGCTGAGACATGTTATTCATCTTAAAATGATACCAACGTAGAGTCTTGTTTGGCCAGGGATTCATCAAATCAAAATTTCCTTACTTTTTGAAAATCTTCAAAACTCTTTTTTAATTTTCTTTTTTGCTAGCAAACACATTTATATTATATTATTTTTTTCCCCTTCAACCCCGACTTCTTTTCCCAGCTTCTGGTAACCACCAATCTACTTTCTATCCTCTTTTTTTTTTTTTTTTTTTTTTTGCCGTTTTTGGCCAGGCTGGGTTTGAACCCACCATCTCTGGCATATGGGGCCAGCGCCTTACTTCTTTGAGCCACAGACGCCGCCCTCCTTTCTATCTTCACGAGGTCCACTTTCCGAGCTCCCGCATATGAGTGTGAACACACGATATTTATCTTTCTGTGCTTGGCTTATTTCACTTAACATAATCCTCCAGTTTCATCCATCTTGTTGAAAATGACAAGATTTCATTCTTGTCATGGCTGAATAGTATCCCACTGTGTATATATACCACATTTTCTTTAACTATTGATCCTGTGATGGACATTTTGGAATACTCCATACTTTGGCTCCCATGAAGAGTGCTGCAGTAAACGCAGGAGTGCAGCTGTCTCTTTTTATATATTCATGTCCTCTCTTTTGGATATAAAACCAGTAGTCAAACTGCCAGATCATATGGTAATTCTATTTTTTGTTTTTTTTTTTTTTTGAGGAACCTCCATCATGACTATCCTAATTTACATTCCCACCAACAGCAGTCATGAGTTCTACTTTCTCCACATCCTGACCAGCATCCGTTTCTGCCTGTCTTTTGACACAAGCCATTTTAACTGGGGTGAGATGATATCGCATTGGAGTTCTTATTTCCATGACTCTGATGAACAGAATCTGCCACCATTTGTCATCTCTATCCTGGTTCAAGCTTCTATCATATCTGATTTTTAAACTCATCCTCTATAGAGTAATCACAACACAGAACCAAAAGCATTCTTTTAAAATGCAAGTCTGAGCAAGTCACTCCTTTGCTCAAAAGTCTGCATTGGGACCACAACTCACTCAGAATAAAACGTGAAGTTGTTAGAGCTGATAAGGCCCCGTATAACTCTCCCAGCCTTCATTTCCTCCCTGAATTCATTTGCTCCCACACCACTCCCATCCCTGGGCCCTGGTCTCCACATGTTTCCAGCATGTTCCCACATTAGGTTCTTGCTCTCACCGTTCCTTCTGTTTGGAATACTCTTTCCTGGCTAACTTCGATGAAGCCCCTTATTTCTTTCAAATCTGTACTCAAAACATACTTTCTCAATGAGGCCTTACACCTAAATTAATACTAAAAATGATCTCCCCTCCTCACCAATTCCACCTCCTATAGGCCCTTATTTCCCCTTACTTGGTCCAAATTTTCTACTGTCCGTAGCACTTACCTTTCAGTATACATTAAAACTGGCTTATTTATCAGAAAATGAACTCTTTCATTTTCCATCTCACCTCAATAGAATGCAAGCACGATGAGGACGGTAATTTTTATATTTTCTTAACTGTTATATCTCAAGCACCTCGAACAGTGTCTAGCCCACAGCAAAACATGATGATTATTTTTTCATAAGCAAAAAGAATAGTTTTTTTCTGGTTTGGTTTTATGTCAAAATTGTATTAATATCACTTGTCAGCTAAATCTTTTAAAAGGTTTTATAATTGTGCATCGTGATAAATGTGTATAGCAATTTAGAATGGGATTCAAGGTCCCAGATATAAATGTGTTCTTGTAAAGAGAACTCCTCTGGCCTCTGAATCTACTCCTCCTTGGCTTGTTTTACTGAGTCAGAGTTATCCTTTCTTTAGAAATTCTTATTAAAAATGGTAACAACTAACATTTGTCTAGCAATTTATGGCTTTGTAATACAGTTTTATGCACATAAACTCATGTGATTCAATAAAGAGGAATTACTACTGCCATAAGACTAAATATATATATTTAAACCAAAAAACTAAAAACATAATGTCAATATTTGAATTATATTTTAGAGATCATAAACATATAATATTTACTAATCATCAATTCATGGTTGTTTAGAGAATAAGACATGGTTCCAGTTGCCTACACTTCACATCTGTTTCTATTTATATTATTTTGTAAAATATTTGTAGGGTTAAGTCACCAGCATAAATAATAGCATAGCTAGAAGTATAATGGTTTAATTTTTTTTACTCAAATGAAAATAAGTAATGCTCAGTCTTAGCACTATGAGACTACTGTTTCTAAATTCTACTATGGATTAAACACCATGTACATATAGTTGCACATATTCATGAATAATTTAAACATCTCGTCACAAATGATTACCTAATTAAATTTCCATTTCCAAAACCATATACTGGGCCAGAGCTGTAACTGACAGTTTATGTCAATCTATGTAAACCATAAAGGAAATGTGAATAAATACATGAACCTTTAATGAAAAGTACTCTCCTCCCTCTAGGGAAATGTAAACCTTTAAACAACTGCTAAGAAATTATACGGGCAGTAGCAGAAGTTGACAAAGTTATAAGTGAAGCTATGCTACGCCTTCTTGTCTATCTTTGGTCAGATCTCGCTTTTAAACAGCTGGCCACGCTCAGCCATTTGTTTTCAATAGAATTAGTAAGCTATAACTATTGCAGACAACCATGAAAGACATCACTATTAAGATATACTTTTTTCCATTTGTGTAACTTAACACATGTAAAAGACCTATAGTGGAAATCATAAAACATTTCATAAATTCTCTAAACTCTGTTATGCTCTGAAGACCATAACTTCTTATTTTATTTCAAAAAAAATCCTAAAAAAGGAAATACAAAAGGCTGAAAAACATTTGAACAAACTTCCTATCTCACTAGTCAAAGAAATGCGAATCAAAGCAGGGTACTATTTGTCATCAATGAAATGAAATATAATACCCAAAGCTGATGAGACTGGCTTGGGACTAAATTGGTATAATTTTCTAGTGGGATTTGCAATATTTATCAAGGGCTTTATAAATATTTGTATTTTTCCAACATAGGGGAACCAATCCTAAAGAAATAATCTGGAATACAATAAAAATATATTTCTGAAATGTTCACTAAAATATTAATTGGAATGGACAAAAGTGATCACCTAATTATTGTCCAATAACAGGAGTTTACTTAAGTATATTAAGGTAATTAGGGGTCACCTTCAGCTTGTTTAAATCTTTCACCATTTAAGGTAATTAGAATGTTACCTGGCCATTTAGTTTAATGTTTATAGAGTTCTAAAAAAGCAAGAAAGATAGGACTTCTGGGAAAGATTGTGACAAACTAAGTGGCTATAACACCCTCTAACAGAAATTGACAATCCATAAGTGATAATCATAATAAGTGAAAGAAAAATAACTTCATCCACAAGTAAAACTAAGAAATTATGCCAACCATATATTTTAGCAATTCAGTAATCTTTTCTTTTTACATATCTAGTACAAGTTTAACCAAATTGGCATTCTAAATAAAGTAATGTAGTATTACAGAAAATAATTGAAGGAAAATGTGTCAAATCTTATTAACATGCTCTCAATTTAGAGAGAGAAAGGAAGAAAGTATGGGTGAATAATGGCAGAAACTACAAAGCAGACTTGGAAACAAAGCAAGGAATGAACCATAGTGCCCTGGATTTCTCTGACCCACCTTCTGAAGAGCTATTTTGGCTTCTCCTACACTACAGGAAAGAAACTCAACCCCTCTCATTTAAAAATGTGCTCTTTGGAAGCCAGGAAAAGGATAGAAGATATGTGAAACATTCCACTTAGACCTATTAACATTTGATAGCAATAATATTCAAAGTAGCTTCAGGAGGAAAAGCAACTGCACCTTGCCACCCAAATCAAGCACGGTGGTAGGCATTTCCCTGACAGGAGTATACATTACTGTGACAAATGCACTCCAAAAAAGGACAGTAATCAAATTGCTTTAAACTAGTGGAGTTTGTCCACACCAGTGGTTTCAACAATTAAAAAGAATCAGTTGTGCAGAAATAAAGATCCCTGGGGTTTCCCAGGTCATCTACACAGTTGAGGCAGATAAATGACCAGGCTGATCAATGTAAACCTATGCCATCAGCCCTCTAGGCTAGGTTCTGAAAGGAGGAATCTGAAGGGCATCACAAATAGAGCCAGGTAAATAATTTGTGGAGCCCTGTGTAAAATGAAAATGTTAAACCATGTCCAAAAAGCAGGGAGAAAGTACCATTAAAGGTTCTAAAATATGGATATTTCTTTTTTTCTATGGTCTCTCTCTCAAAAAAAATTTTTTTTCAATTTTTCAATATAATATCTTTTTCTTTGGGGCACAAGGATGGTATGTAGATGAGTTCAGTTCCTCATAGGCACTGAGGGAGACCTAGGATTTTCTAGACTGTCTATGCCCAGCCACCAGCTAAAGGAAAAGGGAAGCAGTGAGCAGTGATTCCTGAGAAGGAAAGAGGGAAATGAGAAAGAAGAGGAATGAATGTCA
This sequence comes from Galagoides demidoff, assembly GCA_963574575.1. Taxonomy (NCBI): domain Eukaryota; kingdom Metazoa; phylum Chordata; class Mammalia; order Primates; family Galagidae; genus Galagoides; species Galagoides demidoff. The sequence continues at coordinate 9,346 of CAUYQV010172369.1, read as the reverse complement.
GGAATGGGGGAACAGAAGGTCAAGACACAGAGGCAGGAGTGCATGTGAGCTCAGGTGTCGTGTATTTTTCATTGTCCCATTTGATTTTACTTACAAAATACAAATTCAAAGATAAAATTTTAAGAATTTCAACCTGGCAACTGAAGGGTATTAAGCCCTGAACTTTTCTGAATACAAAGCTTTGTACTACTGTACTGGTCATATGCCTATGAAGTCATTCCTACCCAGAGAATCAGTGAGAAGAAAATATATGAGTTTTGAGAAAGTAGAAAACCCAGAAATTCTTTCCTAAATGCCAGAACAGAAGTAGAAAAATAAAATAAAATATTATACTTATTACAAATCTATAGAAAAAGAAATATTAATAGCATTCAAAAGATAGATTTGTCATATGTCCAAGTATCCTTTCCCCTAAAAAGAGGAGAAAAATTTAGACCACAGCTGTATAATACCATTAAAACTGGATGAGAGATGAGAAAGAACATGAGCAGATGAAAAATTAAAATTTTTAAACTAAAGCAAATGCAACAGAAAGTTTTAAAATCTTTATAAAGTAGAAAAATATTGAAGATAAGTTAATGAGTCACAAAGTCAGTGTCAAAGGCTTAATAAAAACAATAAAATGCAAAGAAAAGTAACATAGGTTAGTAACACAGGTTAAAGTGAGAACAGATGATTTATATGAAAAATATGTAGTACAACTGAAACATGTAGCTAGTTTTTATTCCTGAATAGAAGAATAAATAAAATATTCAAAGATATAGTAGAAGAAAATATCACTTAACTTCAAGGGAAACCTAACTGTACAAATTAAAAGGATCTGTAGGATTTCTGGTTCAAGATGACCAAGAAACTTCACTCAAAAAGAATGCCACCGTGAGGCAAGACCATTGAGAACTTTTAGGAAAATATAAAGCAAATAAAACCATATGGAAGAACTAAAGAGAATTCAAAAAGTAGTGTAGAATACTTCTTATAATAGTAAGAACTAAGAGTAAAATTAAGCTGCAAAATTTTGGATTGGCAGGGTTTTTAACCAAAGGATTTTGGAATTGTGTGGCTTTGCCCTTCAAAATATCTAATTCCATATTTTTCCCTCAGATTTAAATCTTATAAGAGCTCCAAATAAAAATAAAAGAGATTCAGTGTGTTTTAAAATTTACAAATAAGTAATTTCTAGGCATCTCTCCCATTTACTTGTTAATTCAACAAAAATATATTATTGAGTAAGCACTGGACATGTAATCTACCAAGAAAACAAGTTATAAACATATATGTGCCAGACAAAGTATCATTGAATTATTTAAAGCAAAATATTAGAAGTGCATTGTGCTGTTTCAATGCGCTGTACATTGTTTTGGTTTGGTTTTCATTTGAACAGAGTCTCACTATGTTATTCTGGCTTGTCTTCAACTCCTGGGCTCAAGTGATTCTCCTGCCTTTGTCTCCCAAAGTGCTGTGAACCACCATGAACAGGCATGAAGCACCATGCCCAGTGAGCAGTGTATTGTGTTAGAATTTAACATATCTTTTTCAGAAATGGTTATATCAATCAAATAAAATATAATGTTAAGTTGAGAAATGATTTTAATGACAAAATGAATAGGTTTTTTTTAAAAGATACATAGAGCTTTATATTCAACCTAGAATCTTTTTCTTAGTGTCTTTTGTATATTTATCATTTTAATAGTCCTAATTTTTATTACAGATAATTAATGAGGCCATTCTTTTCCAATTTCAGATGAATAGAAGGATAGAACGTAAAACCTGAAAGCCTTCAGTCTTTCCCATAACTACAAAGTTAATTACTGTTAACACATTGCAGTGTATCCTTCTACTCTCATTTTTAAGCACTAACACACATATATGTACTTATACACATCTATAGACTTCTGCCCAGAATGGATCATTAAAAAAATAAGTGATTAAATATATGAGAGAAATTTCAATGCTGTTTGTGTCTAGACATCACCCATTTAATAGAAATTCTCCAACACACAGAATGAAGGGAAGGGATGATCAAACAGCTAATTGATTGAAATGTATAATAGCTGAGACTTTCTGTTGGCAATGCCATTGAGAACCATGAAAATAAATGTGACACATATCTAGAAAAAATTAAAATTATGAAATTGTAAAACACCGAGAGATAAAAACAAAATTTTCCAAAGGTACTGTGATAACTGCTCACAAACCAAGTAGTCAGCCAGCTTCCCAGCTTCTATGTGAGTAAAGGTATCTACTCATTTGGGGGGAGTACTCTCAAGGCAGTCTTTTCCATTCCTTGGCATGTCAAACCAATGGAAATAACCAATTCTTTAAATGCATTCGAATTAAACTTCATATAATTGTCACTCTTTTGTTCAAGTTCTATTTTCTGAAGTGACCCCAAGTAGGTATTATCTCTCCTATATAAGAACCATTCAGATAAAGTTAGCAGCAAGTTGTTTCTCTAGACTCATCAAGCCTATTTCCTCAACTGTTCTCAAGAGAGAAGACTCCATGTTCCCTGCCCATCCAGGTTGCTATCTTTTGTGCCCACTCCAGTTTGACTGATCTCTTTTAAAAGAAAACAATTTTTTTTAAGTTGTTTGAGGCAACCATGATTACCTTCCTTCTCAATTATATAGACAGTACAAAACATCAATAATAACAATAACAAAAAAAGTCATTATTCCATTTCAGTATAAGTAATAATTAAGATCCTTGTCCCTTAGAAGAGGACTTTTGTACCTCAGATTAAGAAGTGCATAACCAGTCAGGCATGGTGCTAGCACTACGAGAGGTCAATGCAGGTAGATTGCTTGAGCTCAAGAGTTGGAAACCAGCCTGAGTAAGAGCAACACCCCATCTCTACTCAAAATAGAAAAATTAGCAAGGTGTGGTCATGGGTACCTGTAGTCCCACCTACTTGGGAGGCTGAGGCAGGAGGATCACTTGAACCTAAGAGTTCAAGATTGCTGTGAGGTAGGCTAATGCCACAGCACTGTTGCCTGGATGACAAAACTTATGTCTAAAAAAATAAAAAAGGAAAGGGAAGGGAAGGGAAGAAAAGGAAAGGAAAGGAGAAGAGAAGAGAAATTAGGATACCTAATGGTAGTCGGTTTGGTCTGTGGACAGAACAAGACCATAAAAATGGTTTTGTGGGCCAGGCTCAGTGGCTCATGCCTGTAATCCCCACACTTTGGGAGGCTGAGCCAAGAGGATCCATCCCTTGGGCTCAGGAGTTTAAGTCCACCCTGAGCAAGAATGAGACCTTGTCTATACTAAAAATAATAAAATTAGCCAGGCATGGTGGCACCCACCCATAGTCACAACAGCTTGGGAGGGATTATTTTGAGTTACTGTCTTCTAGTTCTGCAAAAACTATAATTCAATCCTCAACACTTATTTTTGGAGTAGCTGGAGTCAGGAAATACACATAAATATGTCAATTCAACATTACATCAATGTCTGAACACTTTTTTCTGGATGTAACATAGGACTTTGATGATAGACTAATTAATAACAAAGAAGTAAATGTCACAGTGTGGGTATTTAAAACAGACCCAGAGAATGGTTGAAATCATCACAGGCTAGGACCCATCTCTGATGATTCATCAAGTATTTGGGTTATAGAGAATAATTAATATTTTCTATAATAATTAATTTAGAGAGTATTTAACCTCTTCTGGTTTAAATGGCAGGTGTTTGGCATTGTTACATTAGCCCCTTCAAAATGACCTCCTATGGCTTAGAAAGATGTTTCATCAAATTTGAAGATTTGGCTTCAGTCTCTCATCACCCATGCTACAAATGCAGACAAACCACTACATATAAAAAGACATACTAGGACAGGAAAATCTTTCCAATGTTGCCTAAAAAGAATAAGAGTGTGGGAATATCATCACATAAAAGAGCAAAAATTAAACCAGAGGGCAAGCATTTTCTGACAGGCATAGCATCAGTAATCAGAAAAAGAGCTTCACTTTTCTTTTCTCTGTCATGATGAAATCTGTAAACAAAGAATCAAAATCTTTAATATCTCCAACCTATTGATGTGTATCTGTTTATTTTTACCAATCCCAACATTCTGGAACTGGAATAGAGTGTAAGAGAAATAAATGAAGGGTGGACACGAGCTCCTGGAATTCAAATATGGAAAGTTTGAATTGATTTGAAATGTGTCATTGTTGACACAGAGTCCTTAGAGATCAAAAAATATAAATGCACTAAATACGTGAGAGCAAAGAAGTCTTGCTATTTTGTTCACTGATGTTTTCCGACACCTAGAACAGTGCCTGGAATATACCAGGCTCAATAACCTTTTGTAAAATGAAGAATAAAGTACTGAATGACTAAATGAGAAGCGGTAAAGCCTTGCCGAATACAAAAAGGAAATTTGGATGTGGTTCAGCTCCTGGCAGTCTACACAGTACCACATAGAAAAATCCAAGAGGAGAAAAGTGGGTGATTTTTCATTTTGAGTGAAAATGATTAATGATTTCCTATCTTGAAAATCCTATAAACATTCATCAGTAGAGAATATCAGACAGATTTCTCACTGAGTTGGAAGCATTTGATTTGGACACATGTCATTCAATGAGGGTTCATCACTGAGCAGAACTGTAATGAAACCTAAGTCCTACCTTCTAGCTGTACCTCTACTCACTCTTGTATAGTTTGTATATTTCTACCCTGAACTGAACATGCAGTGGGAGAGTCTAAATTAAAATTCCACCTCTGCTGTTTGCTATGTGGTCCTATTTGGCAAATTAGGCTCTCTTCAGCTTTCAACTGTTCCTATTTTCAGCTTTCTCTTCTGCTAAAATCCATTATAAGAATTGAACAAGTTTGCCCATGAATGTGAAAGTGTTAGAGCAGCATGGTGAGAGCTTGAGGTAGTCTCCAAAGTAATTGGATGAAACAAGAGTTTAGCGAGGGTTTATTTTAACGACTTGTAAGGCAAGCCAGACCCTGTCCTAGTAACTGCGGGCATCATGGAGAGCACAGTGCTGGATTTTATATACCACTTTTAAGGTGTACTAGTTGCTTCATAGAAGGTTCCTAGGGTCCTAATCAGGCTGTTCCCAAAACAACCCATATCACTATGATGACATCTGTCTGTCCATATAAGAAGTCCCTGGGACATTGATTAGCCTCTATCTCAAGGCAACCGACCTACAAGATGCTGTACCTGTAAGGTTATGATTAGCCCCATCCCATAATAGCCCAGGTTAGCCTGACCCTGGCTGATCCAAAATAGCCTAACTACACCCACCAGTCACCTAGCTCCTGTCAAACTAAGTGCATCTGGTCTGCCTGCCTACCTGCCTTCATTCCTACCTCCTTCATCTATGTCTTCTTCTTTGCCTGTATCTTGTGTTGTTCTCTGTGACCACAGTGTCCACCATTAAGCCTGTCTCTCCCACTCATTACCCAGGAGTTGCTACATAATAATTTACACATTGATAAGAGATGATTATGAATTAATTGGCATTAAAGTGTTTATGAGTGACAACACCAGCATTTTGGCTTGTCTCTATACTATAGCCTGAGTATACCATATACTTTAAAAATGCATGTCTACTCATGTCATTCCCCAATGAAAGTTTTTCAATAGTTCTCCATTTCCCTTAGCATAGACTCCTACACAAGGTTTATAAGACCCTGTGATCCCTGGTCTCTACCTGCCCTGTCAGTCACACCTAAAGCTGAATGACCCTTTGGCCTCTATCATTCTGCAAATATAGGATTCCTTTGAGTCCATTGGTTAATACCTCCTAATGTCTCAGGTCTCAGTCTCAATGTTTCTTCCCCAAGAAGCCTTCCTTGATCCCTAGAAGAGATGAGTTTGCTCTGCTATCTATTCCTATAGAATCCCAAATGTTCTCTTTGTGAGAACAGAAAAGGATACCCTAGATGCCTACATGTTTTGGAAGAAGGGCTAAGGACAGGAATGGGACAACACTAGAAGGATAGGACACCACAAAGTCAACAGAATCAGTCAAATGAAAACTCAGAGACCTGGTCCTTGTAAATGTATTAGGCCAAGGATATCAGACTCAGATAATGAGCCTCGAAAACAAAAAGAATACCTACTTATAACATGGCATGAACATTTCTGAGGGAAGAAAAGAAAGATTGGATTGAAGAACAGTCCCCTATTTCTTAATTTTGTCTAGAATGAGATATACTTAAACCAAGAAATATTCACAATCTTCATTAAATTGTTAGTGCTATTTCCAGGAAAGAGGGTAACTCCCTCAGTGACCAAATACTCAAAAAATAAAACCATGTTTTCTGTTACATCCTTTATTCTTTAGCACAAATTTTGAAATATTTAAAGGAATTTCAAAAAAATTCCAAGGAAACAAAAAAAAATGATAAAGACAAAAGGTCTGGAAATTTTTTAAACATGAATTCAGGGACTAGTTCAAAAAGCAGACAAAGTCAGCTTTTATTTAAGTAGCTGACAAGTGATGAGTAAACTCTCCACTTCAGCTCATGGGGCTTTGCCTTCTCCAGTTATTTACGGCAAAGGAACTTTGAAAGTGAGTATTTAAAACCTTCTTCCAACAAACGTCCAACACTTGCCAGTTCATAGATGCATAATAAACTTATAAGGAACCACGCTGACAGTTTCATTGCTTTTGGTAAGACCCTACAAATATTTGGACATATTATACCAAACGTTCCAGTTTTCTTTTTCTCCGTCCTTTTTTGATTCCAACATTCTTGACAGAGGTGGAGAAGGGATGGTGACACAAATTTAAAAAGAAAAAGACATTTTGTCTTTTTAAATTAAATGACTCTTTAGGGGATAATGCAAAAGAATGAATTATACATAACTCTCCTTGAATCCACAAAGTCTTTTCTTTGATTGCTGCAGTTTTTATTGCATTGCAGAAATTGCCCTTCTCAAAAGTGTTTAAATTGTTTATCAAATGCATCTGCTGCCTCACATTCTATATCAACAATAACAGACACTGTTTATAGACTAGTACACACACAGCACACACTGGAAATTGTAGAAACATTGAAAAGATTTAATAAGAATACGATCAAAAAGCCAGAAGGATTTTTATAATTTAGTTTCTTTATCAATGATCTTCGTAACAAGAAGAAAATTATTCCATAAACCTAGAAGAGCCACTTGACTGAATCCATTGTGTATATGGCTGTCTCTTCCATGGTACTGTCTCAACATTCCAATTTCAGAAAAGTGTGCCTAAAATTTCTGGTCTTATAAACTAGACCCTTTTCCTCCTAAAGCTGCCAAGATTTAGAAATAAAGTTGCAGAAAACTCTCTGTCAAACAGTGTAAGCACTCCCCCTTTTTTGAAAGATCCATGACTAATATATCCCAGATCTGTTTAACCCACGCTGATTATACTGATGTCTCCTTTTGGCTTCCACTATAAGGAAAGCTACTTTCACAAGCCTGTGGCTGCCAGGTTTCCTGGGCTCTGCCTTGAGCACTCCTCCTTGGGACCTGAACCCTGATCAATCTTTGTAGTTCTAGAGCTGCTGCTGGCATTTGAGTGATCCTGGATGCTAGTGTTTGGTGTTTTCTACACTTCATTAATTTATAAGCCTACAACACACCTATAAGTCTTAAAAGGTTGACTTTGGCTGCAAGACAGGAAATGTTGCATCCATGAAGAATCAGATGAAAAGGGAACCTTCTAACGGAGTACTGACCATAAATCTAGGAGGAGAAAATCAGAATACTGAAGATTAGGATTTCAGCTGAATGCACTTTATACTCAAGGCTGATGTTGAAATATTTAGTGATCACTTCACTCAAGTCAGTGAAACTTGTGTGCATAGGGTTTTATGGTAGGATTAAAAACCAGGTACAAATAAAACACCACCTGCTCCTACGTGACGTACAAAGATATCTCTCTATATCAGGTGTCCTCAAACTACAGCCCACGGGCCACATGCAGCCCGCCTAGGACGTTTATCCGGCCTGCTGGGTATTTTTGCCCCCGCTGCCTATCCTGCTTAGCAGCTGACTCATCCCGGAGCCCGCAGTCCGGCCCTCCAACAGTCTGAGGGACAGTGAACTGGCTCCCTATTTAAAAAGTTTGAGGACCTCTGCATGGTGTTCCTGTCTTCTGTATGAAGTAAATAGCATTTCCTTTGTACAACAGATGTGCACCAAATCACCCCAAACATACATGTCTTCTCAAAATGTTTTTAGTGAACCATTACTTAAGAGAGATGAGGAAAAAAAGGAAAAAAATTGTGTTATTTAACTTTTTACATTTTCTCATTTAACAAGGACCTCTGACATTTTAGGGAACACATAAATGAATAAACTCTAAGTTGTATCTGCAAAGTAACAAAAAACAAATAAAACTAAAATATTTTATATACAGAGAGATTACTGGTGTCCATCTTGTGAATATGCCAGCTGTTTGTGCCTGCAGTGACAGATCACCAGATCTCATAAAGGAGGCCGTGAAGGAAGCTGGATCCCCACCTTTGCCCATTCTTTATGAGGAGATAAGAAAATACTTTCCTATAGATCAATGGTTCTCCAAGTGTGTTCCCCAAATCACTGTTATCAGTCTCACTTGAAAACTTACTAGGAATGTAAATTCTCTAGCCCTTCCCCAGATTTCCTGAATCAGAAAGTCCAGGAGTTGATGACTCAGAAATTTGTATTTTAACAACCCCTGATTGCATCAATTCTGATGCATACTCGAGGTTAAGAACCATGGGTGTAGAGAGTTGGTACCCAGAGTTCCACTTCTTATCCCTACATCCACTAAGAATGGAATTTCTCTGCCAAACCATAATTCAAACCCACATGCGTCAAGTTCAAATACAGTTCTCTAAAAGGTTCTATTTTTAAAAATCACATACAGTGGACATCAATATCTCTAAATATAAACTAGATCCTTTCTGTCTAGAGCTTCACATCAAATATTCTTAGAGCATATGCAGCCAGAAGTGTTTGCCATCTATCACAAAGCATTGAAGAAACTAAGTTGAACTGTGTAGCCAAATTTTACTGCATTTATGTAGGACATTATAACATAAGAGATCTTTAATTCCTTACAAAGAATAGTCAATGGGAATTTTATATTAATTTTTAGCTATGTCATTTTTCTAACATTCAAAAATACATGCTAATCATTTCTCTGTCCTTAGAATTTAGCATTGTCTTCCATAGAGGAGGTAGTGAATATTTCTGAGTAAATGATTAAATATTTTTTTTTTTTTGGAGACAGAGCCTCAAGCTATCCCCCTGGGTAGAGTGCCATGGCATCACAGCTCACAGCAACCTCCAACTCCTGGGCTCAAGCGAGTCTCCTGCCTCAGCCTCCCAAGTAGCTGGGACTACAGGCGCCCG
>CAUYQV010172367.1:0-15525 GCA_963574575.1 Galagoides demidoff | reverse complement strand
TGTGGTCCCAGCTACTTGGGAGGCAGAGGTAGGAGACTCGCTTGAGCCCAGGAGTTGGAGGTTGCTATGAGCTGTGATGCCATGGCACTCTACCCAGGGGGATAGCTTGAGGCTCCGTCTCAAAAAAAAAAAAAAAAAAGAAATCTGATAAGCTTGTTAAAACTCCATAATCTGACAGTTGGAGTTATATTTCACTACAGAAACAGTACAGAAAATAAATTCTCCATTTTAGGACTGGGACCATGAAATCTGAAATTCTGGCCCCACATCTTAAGTAGCCTTTAATTCGCTAATTGCCAAGAAGTTATTTAAGTGGAAAATGTAAATAGAAGAATAGGCATGATCATCTTTGGTTCCCAGCTATGTGGCAGAATATAGGGCAACTTTTTGAAAAACTTAAGTACTTCTCTTGAGGATAGCTTCCTTACATAAACTTCCAGTGATAAAAGATTTAAATGGCCTTGATTTGCGATTTGATAAAGAAGCTGATCTTGTGTGCTGAACATCTTTCGAGCAGGAATTTACTCCATTAGACCAATGTCTTACACATTGGAGGAACCGGGATACTCACCACATTGTCATCTGTTCTGTGGAAACCTTATTTTAAAAGCCAGTTTCTAAGCTTGTCACTCCAATTATACTTATCAACACTTAAAAATATATATATTAAAAATCTGTCTAGTATATAAACATATGGTAATCTTTTCATTTCCTTTTGAATTAAAAACACATATTAGTGTTTAGTAGTGTTTTTTGCTTGCTAAACGTTTCCTGATAATTATCCATTATTTACTTTTGGAAAAAACAGCTAAAATGTGTCTTTGTACCGATTGGAAAACACAGGGAATGCTTTATCACCTTGCCTTTTCACATGTTAACTGCCATGTGAGTAGTTGCATTTAACTTAGACTAGTTTTGAGCCTAGGGACTTGTGAAGCATATGTAACTCACAGGTCTCTTTCACATTGACTGCCACTCTAGAAAAAAAAAATTGTTTCCTTGGGGCCTTGGTTTTATTAGGTCAAGAGGTGTTTGAGTTATATGTTTCATAAGGCCCTAGGCTCACAAATATTGAGTTAAATGCAACTCCAATGGTAGTTAATGTGCTTGAACTAATAAAAAAAACTCCATAGCCCCAAGGGAAAAAAGTCTCTTTTCTAGTGCGGCAATCAATGTGTTAAAAGCAAAAGTAACTTTCCACAGGCCTGCACCTTTATTCAAGATTAGAGGCCAAGGTTGGTGGCTCACATCCTGGCACTTTGCTCTGGGAGGCTGAGGCAGGAAGATCCCTTGAGCTCAGTGGTTTGACACCAGCCTAAGTAAAAGTGAGACCCTACCTGTACTAAACATAGAAAAATTAGCCAGGCATTTAGGCAGGCTCCATAGCCCCAACTCACTTGAACCCAGGAGTTTGAGATTGCTGTGAGCTGGGCTGATGCCACCGCACTCTAGTCTGGTCAGTAGAGTGAGACTCTGTAAAGGAAATTATCAAGGACAACAGAGAAATCTCCTTCACTTAGAAAAATGAAAATTGGTAAAAGGATGAGGTGGTGAAGCCTTCTGAGGCAGTGACTGTGTGAGTGAACGGATGAGATGGCTTGATGTGAGGATGAGGAGCGGCAGCCTCTGAACTGCGTGTTCTCTTTGTTCCCCTGAGCAGAATTTAAGAAGAGGATTACCTCAGGTTCCTTACTTCAGTCTCTATGGAGACCAAGAAGGTGCTTATGAACATCCAGGCTCCAGCCTTTTCCCTGAGGGTCCTACTGACTATGTCTTCAGCCATCTTCCACTCCACTCCCAGCAGCAAGTGCGCGCTCCCATCCCCATGGTGCCCGTCGGGGGGATCCAGATGGTCCACTCCATGCCGCCAGCCCTCTCCGGTTTACATCCTCCACCCACCTTGCCTCTGCCCATGGAGGGCTCCGAGGAGAAGAAGGGCGCGGCGGGGCCTGCCTTCCCCAAGGACCCGCCCTCCGCGCTCTCCAGGCCGCAGGAGAAGCGCGCCCCGCGCGCGCTGCAGTCGCCCGGCCCGGCCAGCGCGCCCTCCTCGCCTCGGCTGCTGACCAAGCAGAGCACTTCCGAAGACAGCCTCAACGCCACAGAGCGGGAGCAGGAGGAGAACATACAGACGTGTACAAAAGCCATTGCCTCTCTCCGGATCGCTGCGGAAGACGCAGCCCTGCTCGGGGCAGATCCGGCCTCCGCGAGCGTCCACGCTGGCCTCGGACACTCGAGTGGGCCTGAGCTGGGCCAGCCCTGTGCCCCGGCCACCCACCCGGACTTGCATGACGGTGAAAAGGACAACCTGGGTACATCACAGACTCCATTAGCTCACTCCCCGTTTTACAGCCAGAGTGGTGTGGATGACAAACAGGCAGACTCGCACAGCGGCAAGGAGCTATCTTCAAGCACAGAGGGAGGCAAAGAACCCTCGTCAGAAAAGAGTCAGCTACATTGATCTGAGATGCATGGAGACTTTCATTTCCACATTTTCCCATTTTTGTTTTTGTTTTTCTAGAAATAGAGGTAATCGAGTTTATAGCATGCCTGTCCTAAGTTACAGTAGTTTGCTATTATATATACCTTTGTTATATCAAAAGAATTAGGTAAATTAACAAGTCATCATGAGCCTGACCAAAACAAAATTTGAAATTAACCTATTGGGTCTGGTACTTTTAAAATTGTACAGATGTTTGTGCCTTTTCTTTACTTTGCTTATATTCTTATAAGCATTTTTTAGCAGTAATTTGTACATATTTTAGAATTTGTGTATCTGCTTTGTAATAAATGTAATTTCTTTCCTTTTTTGGACACTTGGATCTAAATGATGTAAAGCAAAACAGCATCAATATATATGTGAGGTTGCACTAAAACATATTTTTATATGATTAAAACTGAACAGCTTTTATGTACAGCTCTGATTCTGTAATACTAATATTTATTTACTTTGTTTCATAAATTGTACATTTTTTCTTAATGTTGTGGATTGCTTTTCTATGTGAAGCATGGGATTTACTGTTGCGTACTTAGAACAAAAATGTACATTGTAAACAAGATATTTAAACTAGAGTATCTTATTCTGCACTTATGCATTAGTTAAAAAAAAAAGATAAAGGATGTATCAGTCAGTTCTTAACTCTTGTATATTTTTTTGTCTCTTGTTCCCTGGATTGACTATAACTTAAGTGCTGATTGTGATTTTAAACTGATAGTACCGTAAAGCATTAAAGTAAACAATGTGCTATTGTGAGTTTTTTCAAAGCTTTATAAATCAGTTATAAATAATATTAAAAGTATTTGGTCTTATGTGAACATGTTGATCTATATACGCATCTAAAAATATGGGAAAACATTCCGCCCCATGTAAATATGTACAAGTGCATCACTGGTACAATTTTATGTAACTCAGTTGGACACTAGGTTGCCACAGACCTATGCTAGGGTGTCTTTAAAAATTAAAGTGACAAAGCACATGGGACTGTGTAGAGCTTGGTTATCGGCCGGCCCGGTGGCTTGGCAGGCAGTGCTGTGCGCTGCCTTGGAGAGGACCTGGGCTTGTAAGTCTCCTTGGTTCCTGCTGCACAGGATGGTGATTGGAACTAAGGCTATACAAGAGGGGTTGCACTTGGACTCGGAAGGTTGGGTGTGGCTGCGGGGGTGGGGGATGGATACCAGCTCCCCAGCTCTTCCTGTCAGCCAGTCCACGTGGTCACAGGGTTACCATCAGCGTTAGGGGAGGTCACCTTACCCTTTTGAATTAGGGGAAGAGTGTCACACTCCTGGCTATCTCAGGGGGGGATGGGGAAAAGAATCTTTCAAGGGCAAAGAACTCATGGAAGGATGATGTCTGTTGTATATGACATTCAGAAGGGCTTTTGGACAGTGTGGAAAGTGAGTAGAGCCTTTGTAGGTCCAGAAGAGTGGAAGAGAAGGGGTACAACGTGCACACACACGCACGTGTGCGCAAACACACAACCTGGGTTATCTTTGTGCTATATAGTGGATTATAATTCTGTGAAACCAAGTTTGTATACTGAATTACATTAAGGAGTGTTCTTTAAAAAGAGAAATAAATATACAATTACATGCTTGAGGTGTCTAGTTCTTATGTGTTGCTTTACCTTATAAGTTCCCAGCTTCATTTTTTAAAAACCTGTGGTAATACTGACATCCCATTTGTATTTTTAGTTACTAGTCTCTGCTGGTCTGGAGGTGCCTGAGTAGGAGAGCTCTTACCAAGTCGGAAGGCAGTCACTGCTTCCATGGGATGTCCGGATAGAACAAAGTGGTCACCACAGTGTGGCCCTGAGATACGGACTCACCCAGTGCTGGGCAGTTTACCATCATGTCTGAACAGAACCATGAATAAAGCAAACTCTCTCTTGGGACGCATTCGTGTCTGAAATTCCACTCAGGAACCTTCTGTATTTTTGCTGAGGTGACAGAAGTCCAAAACTGGCTGAAATATACTGCGAGATAGCCATAAATCATACTCTTTTATCATAAAGAGTAGAACCTTTTGAATAATACAAGTAAGTTCATTAAATGTAAAAATCTATTAGTCTTAACATTATAAAAATCTCCACTTGGTGGATTTACAATGTAACTACTTTATTTTATGACCCAGACTTTTTTTAAAGTATGTTTTACCCAGGTGAATTAAAGATCAGTGCAGAGAGCTTAAGAGATCTCTTAAGAGTGCAGAGATCTATCTCTCACCAAGAAGAATATGAAAATTTTGATTGTGCAGGATGACTTGTGTGTCTTATTTCTCATTGATGCGTGTGTGAGAGAGAAAGATGAAGAGAGATCGACCCCAGGCCAAATCAAATCAGTCTTGGTTTTCTATCTGATTTATCACGCACGTATTCACTCATTCATTTATAAAACAGGTTTCAGGTGCCAACTATAAACTGGGTATAATGATGATGCCATGATCATTAGGAATGAACAAGAGGGTATTCTTGGCATCAACAAACTTAGGCAAATACAAGAGACATATATGTGAGTAAATGTGTATAAAATGATGTTAGAGCTAGAATAATTGTACATTTGGTGTGATTTGTGGTCCCAAAGGAGAGATTAGTCTTCCTGTTGAGACCAGGAGGAGAGAGACTTCATCACAGAAATAGCATTGGAACAGAGGCTCCAAGCAATATTTTAACTCATTCAAAATAATGCTTTCATCAACTACACTGGGACACTGCTCTGTGTGGTAGGTGTACAGTGCTTAAAAAAAAAAAAAAAGAAGTCCTTGCCCTCATGGGGAAAGTGCATATTAGTTGATCAGAGACGTGCAAAGCAATAAACTCAAAATGTAAGATATAGCTGGCTCCCTGGGCGTATGGCAGGGTGGTACCTGGCTAAGCTAGAAAGGATATTAAAGTGTGATGTCAAGTGTCCCTGCTATTATTGTTGCTATTCTAATTATTATTATTTGGGGGGGAAAAAACACTCAGAGTGGAGGTGATGGATTTAAGGGATGGAGAATGAAGGCAGGGAGACCATTTGGAAGAATTATAAAGTGATGTCATTCCATGGAAATAAAGGCAACAGCAATCCAAACGTTGGGGAGCTAAAGAAATAAGGGTAAGTTTTATTTAATGAAGAATTGATAATAGCTCAGCTGATTTGATGCTGGATATAAAAAAAGATGGGGAGTGAAAGATAATGACTTTTTTACCTGGGCAGTGGAATGACTGTGATGTCATTAGTCTGCAAGAGATAGTGGATTGGTAGGAGATGCAGGTAAAGAAATTAGCTCCCCTTGGCAGAGTGGAATTCAGAGTTCAAGTTCAAACAAGTGTGGCCTGAGTTGGAGATTAGTTTGTCAGTCCTTGTCATTGGTCAAAGCCAAGAGTGCTGATTGGATGAACTCCCTCAGGGTGTATAAGGGTAGAGAGGAACTTTGAGAATTTCCAATCATAGACAACGAACATGGGAGCTTCCAAAGATGTACTTCAGATGCCAACACATCTCTTATGCTCAGCCCTAGTGATACTTAATTTCGTAGTATTTTTGAAAACTTAATTTTCTTAAGAACTTAGAAAGCAAAACCTTAAGAACATCCTTTTTCAAGGAAAAAAACAACAACACTATCTGTGGAACTACCTATGGTATTTCCTTAGTAGTGTAATGGAAGCTCTATTATTAAACAGTTAATTAGAAATTATTAAATGAACCTGGCATTTACAAAGGTCTTTTCCAAAGCTTATGGTCTACAAAAGGTAGGTGAAGTTTTTAAGGAGAAATAGGTGGCTCACTGTAGAACCAAAGCTACAACTGAGGTCATCTCACTCTGTCCCGGGTTTGCTTAAAGAAAAGATTTCTGATCATTTATGCTCCACTCATTTATATCAGAATTATAGTCACAACAATTTACAGTGCAAGTTGCTAGGGTTGCATGAGCTCAGAATAATATAAAACACACAAAGCCCATTTCTGCTCTGGGTGATTAAGGTTATTGTTAGTTTAGAATATGTTACTAAATATGGTTGTTTTCCCAGGGGTTGTTTGCCATGACATAGGATGTAAGTTCCCATTCATCTCTCAATGTAGGGAAACATACGCTTACACAGACTCTATAGGCAGTCATAAACCAGGTTTGGCCATGTAGCAGTACTGAAGAACAGAAAAAAAATGTACAAATTTTTCTATTTGACATTAAAAAGTGCCTAAATATTAACAAGAAGAAGGCGCCAACCCTTGCTTTTCTAGAGAACTCTATATGGATCATTTTACGTGTACAGACCCATTGTTTGCCACAACCAGGGTCACCTTTAGAAATACACACTGGTCCTCAAAATGAATCAATCAAACCAACAGATTTCCTCTGTGTTCACTGAGTATCTAAATTCTATTTCAGATTTGACAACAGACCTTTGACATGTTTTCTACTTCAGGTACATTCCAACCTTTGTTATCTTGTTGAAATACAAGTTTAATAAGTATGGTTTGGCTGGGTGCAGGGGCTCACGCCTGTAATCCTAGCACTGTGGAGGGCAGAGGTGGTTGGATTGCCTGAGTTCATGGCTTTGACATCAGCCTGAGCCAGAGCAAGAGACCTTGTCTCTAAAAATAGCCGGGCATTGTGGTGGGCACCTGTAGTCCCAGCTACCTGGGAGGCTGAGGTGAGAGAATCGCTTGAGCCCAAGAGATGGAGGTTGCTGTGAGCTAAGATGCTACGACACTCTCCGGAGGGTGACAAAGTGAGACTCTTCCAAAAAAAAAAAAGTTCTGTTTCATGTGAATAAAATTTCATTTAAGAAAAATACACATAGAATGATTAATGGTGATACATTTTATTAATTTGTTTAAAATTATGTTAATAAATGAAGTATTCTAAAATGAAGCTTACTATCATAGAATGATATCAGTGATCAGCTCATATCCCCAAAAGAAAAATTTTCAAAGGTCCAGTAGGACTTCTCCAGTGGAAACAAAGCTTGGGATTACCTACATAACTGATGCCTATTTGCATCAACAGACAACACCGCAACTAGGGGGGCCAAAGCTCTACTCTGAGCACTTGGTCTGCCAATAAAAGTTGATAGGAATCTTATCCTCATAGTTACTGGTTTTACAACAAAGTTCCCAGCTCTGGAAAGGGTGAGGCCCGTAGGATCATGTCTTGAGCATCTCTTGGGAAGAAACTGTCTTGATTTCCACGTGAGACTTTAAGACACCAATGATAAATTCTAGGAATATTCTTTGTCATGACCTGAGGGTAGGCAGTGGTATAAGAGTTTGAGACTCAAAATTGCTCTCCCTGAATCAATGTTTCGTCACTGTACCCTGTAGGGAAAAACTACATACATACACTTGGTACATACGTCCAGGGATCCAGCCCCCTTTATAGGGCCATCATCCCTGCATAAAATCAGTTTTAGCTAATGATAGTGCTGTGTGCTGGCCCTGTGTTAAGGACTGTCATCTATCCACTCGTTTCATAGTCACCAAACTGAGGGAACTAATGTGCTTAAGTTTTCCCAGCTAGTACATAGGAGAAGCAGCTAGAGTCTAGCAGCACAGTCCAAAAGAACTTTCTGCAATGATAAAAATGTTCCATATGTGTATTTTTTGGATACAATAGCCTCTAGCTGCATGTGGCTACTACGTATTGAGTGTTTGAAATGTGGTGAGTGCCCCTGAGAAGGAGCACTTTTAATTGCATTTAATTATATTGAATTTAAACTGCAGGAGCCACATGCGGCTGGTGGCTCCTGAATTGGACAGCCGCTCCTGGAGGCCGCACCCCCCCCCCCACAGTGCACCTGCTTCCCTGCACACCTGGAAGGCACTCATCCGTTTGACAAGCAGAGCTCCCATCTCAGCCTGGCTCTGTCCTTGTGTACAACAAAAACAACAACAGAATGAAACAAAAACCAAAGAAATCTGCTATCATAGAACTTGGGTTCAGAGCTTCCTACTACATGTCCAGGTAAGGACGCTGGTTGAGTTTTTGACCTTGGTGGTCACTCACTCAAGCAGAAGCAGCCACAGCACGAGGCAGGCAAGTTCTTGATAGGCAGCTCTTTCTCCTCACATTGGAAATCTCTGGTAAAAGCTGAGATGATGACTATATCCTCTTCACAGCACCGAGATGGGGTCTCCCCACTCTGCCCTAGTCTAAGTGCATACACCACCACCCCACAGGGATGGGGGATGGATGGGCTGGGGAAGAGGCCCCTTACTCAGGAGGTGGAAGTGTGGTGGGAGCTGCCTGCCCCTGGCCCAGGAAGCCCTGCCTGGCTTTTCTGCTGTTCACAGCTAAGTGGAAAGTAGAAAAAAGAGTCAACCTAGAAGTTTCGTCTTGATGTCATTGCTTGGCTCTGCCATTTCTTCTCCCATAATAATGAAGGGGGTGGAGAAAGGAAAGAAATGGGTGGGGGACGTTCCTTCTTCCACCTGAGCTGCCATGCTGACTCTTAAAGGGGGTCCTGCCGGAAAATTCCTCTTCTGGCCAGTGTACTGGTCTAAGTAGCCAAACTTGTTGACAGTTGTACTGTGAATTTTTCCCTCTTTGTAGAAAAATTGCCATCACCAAGGATGCACTATTTCCTCCAAAACATACTGTATGACTCTCTGTATCAGGGAACGGTTGAGATTATAAGGCAAGTGATATTCAACTGAAAAAAAAAAACTAGACAAAGAAATTAAGTAAAGCAACTACATCTTAGGTCAAAATTTAGAACATGCAGCCTTTCCCAGACAGAATTAAACTCATCAGAAAATGGCTTGAGTAGTTATTTTCTCAAATCTCCTGCAGACACATAACTAGTACCATCCCCTGTATAGGAGAGAAGTCAGTTTGTTACACACAATGGAAATCTCAAGACATTAGGACTTAATATTCTTATATATAACTACGTGAGAAGGTATGGATCATGGTATGTTTCCCAACTTAAATCAAGCCCAGTCACACTGTCAAATCTGCTTTAACAAAAATTATACGTTGAGTACCACAGGACAACATCAAATTCCCCTAATTGTATAGCACTCCAAATGTGAACTCTGCTTCATTAATATTTTCCAGAATAAACTTAAATATCAAAAAGATAAATTGATTTCCCTTTTAAATTAAGGACCAAATAAATTTAAGTCCCCAATTTTGCCTCCATTAATTCCCTACTCCAAAAATAACCTCACTTACATTCTTGGGAACGTTATGGCTCAGACTTATTTGGGATTTCAGGTAAGATCTTGGTATTCCTTCCACTCAGCAATCTGGGGTTCCTTTTAGAGAAAAAAAGTGTCCACACAGCGAAGATAGCCAGTTGGGAAAGAAAGTTAGATTCCTTCTTAATTCCCTACCGCCAATATGCCAATCATATGTAGCAAATGTTTCAGGGGGACAGGTAGGATTTGTGGTCTAGCTAGATCAAAAGGCTTTGATGTAGGGCCAGGTGTGGTGGCTCATGCCTGTAATCCCAGCACTCTGGGAGGCCAAGGCAGGTGGATTGCCTGAGCTCATGAATTTGTGACTAGCCTGAGCAAGTGCAAGATCCCATCTCTAAAAAATAGACAGACATCGTGGTGTGTGCCTATAATTCCAGCTACTTGGGAGGTTGAGGCCAGAGAATCACTTGAGCCCAAGTGTTTGAGGTTAGAGAATCACTTGAACCCAAGTGTTTGAGGTTGCTGTGAGCTATGACAATATGGCACTCTATGGATGGCAACAAAGTGAAACTATCTCAAAAAAAAAAAAAAAACTGTCTCAAAAGGCTTTGATGTAGACCACACTGTCTTTTCTAAGAGCCATCATGACCTGGGGCTACAGAGCACTGGAAATGTGTCTAGTCTGAGTTGATACTCACTATAAATGTGACATGTATGCCAGGTTTTGAAAACACAGCACAGGGAGTATATCAAATATGACATTAGTGACTTTTTTCGTAGTGATAACGTCAAAATGATACTGTATTGGAAATATTAGGTTCAATAAAATGTTATGAAATTTAATATTCTTAGGTTTCATTTTTTCATGTTGGTACCAGAAGATTTACAGTTGTGTATGTAGCCCACATTGAATTTCGATTGGTGGTGCTGTGAGACAATAGATGTGAGCGGGTGAGAGGGCAGCTGAGCTCAGCTGGGAGCAACTCCCAAAACAGCGGCCGGCCGGAAACAAGGTGGTCATGGCTAAGAGGGAGGAAAGCAGATACATCTGAAGTACCTGAAGGGGGTAGAATGTACAGAATGGTGGTTTATTGACGCTAAGGCTCTCAGGAGGGAGAAGAGCCATGGTTAATGACCCATTTCTAGCTGGCCACTAATGGATCAAAGAGGATGCCTCTTTCACAGCAAGATTAAAGTGTGGGGGCAGGTTTGGAGGACCTACGGTCCTTTTGGTGACTCTGACTTGGTTCATCTGCGAGGTCTATGAGTAATCCAAAAGGTGAAGTGTAGCAACGACTGAATCATTGTTTTACTGGTATTTTATCAATATAGTAACACTTTATAATTCATTTATCATAAATCTATCACATACCAGACATACATTGCCTTCGTTAATCCTTACATGTATTAATCTATTAAAAAAATGCCTATATTCTCTTCCTGTGGTTCACAATTTTACTAAGCCCAGTAGTACCCTTTTTATATCATATACGTGGCCTACACATATAATTTTTAAAATTTTGATTTAATAGCCACAATGTGTATAAGAAATGATAGAAAAGTAATGTATAATAACATAGTTTAAGCTATAACGAAATCTTGGCTAAGCATGCTGTCACAGGCCTGTAGTTCTAACTAGTGGGGAGGCTGAGGCAGGAAGATCTCTTAAGTCCAGGAGTTCGAGCCTTCAGTGAGCCATGGTGGCCATGATCATCAGCCTGGGTGACAGAGTAGACCCTGACTTAAAAAAAGAAAATCATACTAATCTATTGAATAGTTAGGTGTTCTTTATGACAGTTAAAGATTTCAGTAGAAAATATAATGAAGTAGTTAGGGGCTTCACCTCTAGTATGTCACCCGGAATGTGATGGCTGTATATTCACATACCATTGGGGTGTGCTGGGGCCTTGTACCAGAAGTGACATTGTCATTACCACACGATTTTCCGACGTGGCAGAAGAAATCTTGCAAAGTCCCAAACATAACAAAATATAAATATTTCTCAACTTACATGGTAAGTGCCCTCCTAGAAAAAGTTGATTTGCTGTCAGTTCTGCTATAATCCTTCTTTTAAAACATGTTCCAGGGAGGTGCCTGTGGCTCAAAGGAGTAGGGCACCAGCTCCGTATGCCGGAGGTGGTGGGTTCAAGCCCAGCCCTGGCCAAAACTGAAAAGATTCTAACACAATTGATATATTAGAGAACAATTTAAAAGTAACACATTTGCTCATGCATGGCTTTTTCATTGAGAAATGCTAAATGAATGTAGAAAACAGCACTTGGCTGAAGGAATCCCAGAGGAACATACGAGCATGCACTCTGCACACTCACTCCAGCATCTGCCGGCCCCCTCCTCCCACTGCAGGTGTCTGAGCCACGCTGGACGTGTGTGCACTGTCACAGCTTTCTGTCCAGTTTCAGATGATCTTCCTCCCAACACGTCACAGTAACTCACAAACTCCAGCTATTCTGTTGCTCACTTCCGAGAGCAAACTTTAGGTCTCTTTCAAGTAAAGTGCCCTGCTTATTGGAGTACTTGTGTATTTCTTGACCATTTAATGTGTGTGACACCTGCTACCATCTGCACAGGCAGCCTATCTTTGTCTTTATGTATCACTGACGGGGTTTTGGAATGTTGTGTCCCTAACCTTGGTTTATTCACAAACCCTGTTGTTCTTAAGGTGCAATTTTGCAGCATGCAGTGACTTTTAGGAACACAAGTCTTCTTATAGAAGAGATGGTTTATTAAAATGATCTATGCCAACCCCTCAAAAGTTGTCCGTATAGTCAAACAGAGTTAGGTTCTAGGTTCACAAAAATCTAAGTGGGATTTTTGTTTTTGTGAGTATCTCCCTAGGGGGACATTAAAGTTATGGAAAATAGTCCTGCACATGGCTAGAATTCCAGTTTTGAAGGCCCCTATCCACTAAATGCCAGGGGCACCCTGCAATCATAGCACCAATCAAAAAGCTTCCAGAAATTTCCAAAATGCCCTGGGGGTGATGTGAGCGACACTGCTCCACTTGAGAACCACCGGTCTGTCTAAAGCTGGGGAATTAGATAAAGGTAAATAGAAATCCTTCAGACTGAAATGTATTTATTTATTATAGGAAGCTCATTCTCAGTATCACAGAATTAAACATTTTGAGTTTTATATCTGAGCAGATATTTCAAAGCATTCGACAGTTTCTCTAAGTATATCTTGAATGTAGCGGCTGACACACAAATATGTCCACGTGTGTTAAGGTTACTACCATTGAAGTCAATTTAAAAATAATAGTGGCAGTAACTGCTTTTGTTTTTATTGTGTCACCAGTACTATTAAGATGATTATGTTTAAATCCAAGTACACCAGGATCAGTATAATTTCCATTACACCACTATCCCAGGGAGTCTCACCTTTACCATGTTTAGTTATGGTAACATAGAGGATTTATAAAATGTGCACACTTTCAAAGATCTTTAAAGCGACCTCTCCTGATTAGACTCACAGGAGTAATGACATCCTTCATTCCCTTCATAAACCAGGCTGAATGCTCAAGACTCCTCTCTCTACATACAGCTCTGCATTTTACCTGTCCCCAGTTGAGTTATATGCAGTTCAATTTAATCCCATGCTAATTTGTTCAAGTTGTGTGGATTACTATAATTATATAATTTAAATTCCATATAAATCTAGGAAATATGAGTGGGACAGGTGTGTGTTCTATCTGTGACTCCTAAGTAAGATGTTTCTGAAAAACTTAATAAGGATAAGTCATTAAAGTGGCAATTGAACGATGTGTGAGAAATTAGAAAAATGAAATAAAAATCTGTACTATACCAAAGACCCTGCCTCCCCAATTGGTTCTTGAATGTCTTTAAATTCTCATTCCTCTTTGCCCACAGATGAAACTGTGGAATTTAGGCAATGTATTATGCTCAAGTTGCATTTATTTATTTATTTATTTTTAATTTTGCTGAAGTCTAAATTTATCTATTTTTTCTTTTTTTTAAATTAAATCATAGCTGTGTACATTAATGCAATCAAGGGGTACAATGTGCTGGTTTTATATACAATTTGAAATACTTTCATCAAACTGGTTATCATAGCCTTCACGGCATTTTCTTAGTTATTGCGTTAAGACATTTATATTCTACACTTAGTAGATTTCACAAGTACTCTTGTAAAATGCACCATAGGTGTGGCCACTAAAGATGATAAAGACACAAAATTTTTAAAAAATATTGTTAAAATGTTTAAAGTGTTATGTATCAAGCTTTATGATCCATAAAATGAACCAACAATTAGTTTGGATTGCATTATGTAAGGTCACTTTTACTGTGTATTCCTTTTCTAGAATTTGGGGTGGTAGAAACCAATCATAACTGTTAATAATGGAGCATTCACAAAGAGGGCAAATTACATAGACATATATTAATTTGCTTCTCTTTATAACTTATGGGCCGAGATAAATGAATGTTCGAAATAAAAATAAACTCTTTGCCCTACCTTCCTGAACCAAATAAATACAATCAAAAGCATACACATCTAAGGCAAATTCCAAAATGAATACTTCTGTTTCCTCACAACCCCCTGTTTGCACATTAATCAATCATCTTCCGTTTCATGAGATGGAGGGGAGAGATTAATCAACTGCACCCTTAATTTCAAAGTGCCAGCATCACCACAGAAACCTTCTTTTCACATTCCTTAACCATGAGTGTGATCTCAATATTAAAATATCTGTTTGGAGGCCAACCAGTTACTATAAACACCAATGCAAACAAATCTTGCCAGCTGGGAAAGAAAGACAAAAAAGAGCAGAAATAGTTTTTTGAAATACCAATTTATTTCTTTCCAATTTTTCACCAAGAAAACCTGCCTATTTTTCGTTTGTTTGTTTTTTAAGTACACTCTATGCCATCTAACACTTTGAACTTGGCTACAATCTGGATGATCTGTACCTGCCCCACCCCACACTTTCTGTAGAGCTCTAAGAACAAATATTCTGCTGTTTCCTTAGTCATTTAAAATAAGGTGTTAAAATCTATAAGGAACTGAGATATTGGAAAGTAAGGGAGGACCCAGAGCTAGGCCTTACCCATCTCTCCATTCCACCTGCTTCCAGGAGAAGGCTGCACGCTTCCCGATTTATAGAGCTCTGCACTCATAGCTGCACCTGATGAGGTGACAGACAGAGTTGTAGTTAGAAGAATGGCCCTCGGGAATATTTATAAGATGGAAAACAGTCCTACAGTGGTCTGCACTCCTTGAAAAAACAGTTACACTACATCCTCTTGACACTGCCGAATGAGAAGTTTCATGATTAAAATTAGACATTTACAGTAGAACTCTTGTTGCTTGTCCTTGTGGACTTCTTTTAACTCAAGATTAGACCAGCATGGCAGTAGGGCACGCTCAGCCTCCTCAGCTGCTCCTCACCGTATCAGCAGTCACATTTGCCTTCTTTCTCAAGAGGACACTATACTGTGTGTCCTGAGAGTATAAGCTCAGGAACAGACCACAGGGATTCCGATCTGAGATTTGCTACTTTCCAGCCCCGTGGCCTTGGGGCACTCTCAGAGGCTCGCTGCTGGGACAAACAGCTCTGATGCTTCAGTGGCTGGACACACAGCAGTCTGCTGTCCACCATGGAAAGTTTTCTAGATCAGCATTTGACTTTGTTTTCAGAGATGACTTAGGACTTGATAAACAAAGGCTATGGGCTGGTTTTGGCCTGCTGCATACTTTTTTTTTTTATAAGAATAATGAGCTAGGAATGGTTTTTATATTTTTACATGATCACATGTTAAATGGTAATATGTAGGAATGAATTAATAAAAAAAAAATCAGAATTGCCGGGTGGGGGGGGGGATGGTAATATGAATGTCTACATAATATATATTCGCAATTCTGCCTCTTGAC